>JBBPBX010054498.1:0-23445 GCA_038048925.1 Garcialebias charrua | reverse complement strand
TAAAACCGATCTTTGAAGTTTTCTTGAACTAATGTTAAAATCTCGTCTCGTTCTCGCGAGATCTGTGATTTTCTCGTCTCGTCTCGTGAGTTTTGTGTATCGTTACACCCCTAATATATACATATATATACATATATATACATATATATATATAGTATACATATATAGTACATATATACCATACTTTCCATTGAATGTCGCATCAGTCCAATAAAGTGGGAAAACCCCATAAATAAGTTGCTTTGCCGTGTGCGTCACCGCTGACCAGCAGGTAAACGTGGGCCTGTGTTGTGCCACATATCGATTGGCTGCGATTTGGCGGCCATGGGAGCGTGTACGGGAGAACTTTAACAAGAATTTAACAAGATTAACACTTGAAAACAATTACTTGTTTGCTCAGCTTTATAGCATAGGTGTGTCTCTGTTGAAGTTTTTCTTAATAAATGCATTTTAATGGTCAAATCAGCTGCATTTCACCTGGTCGGCACGGCGAAATGCCGCTGATTTGACCTTTGCTCCAGGAGTTCCAAAGTGAGACGAAGGTGGCTTAGTATGGCAAGACAAGTGTCTCATTAATAGTCACTTTTACCCATTAATAAGACACTTGACTCGCCATAATACTCGAGGGCCAGCTAACTGCTGAAAATAGTAGTGTTCAATATTTTCCATGTCAGAATGAATAAAATTGTCAGATCTCAGCCAAAAATTGGGTTATAAATATGGGAAAAATCATATATTAGTCGCTTTGGTATATAAGTCACAGGACTTGCAAAGTTTTGCAAAACAGTTGCGGCCTATATGGCCTAGGATGAATCAGAACTTTCTTCTGCTGCTCCAAGACTGAGGCCATAATGATTGGCACCCCTCACCAGATACAAACATCAACTTTAACAACAATCTCCTTCTCTGGTCAAGACATCCCCCTCTCCACCTCTGTTACAAATCTTGGAATAAAAATGGACTCTCATCTTACATTTGAAAATCACATTAAGCATCTGTTTAAAACCTGCTTCTTCCATCTTCGAAACATCTCCAGACTTCGCCCATCTCTGACTTTTTCTGATGCTGAGAAACTCGTCCATGCCTTTGTCTCCTCCAGGCTCGACTACTGCAACTCCCTGTTTATTGGAATCCCTGGCAAAAACCTTCAGAAGCTTCAATATATTCAAAACAGTGCAGCAAGGATTTTATTGAGAGCTCGTAAATTTGAACATATTACACCCATTCTCCATAACCTCCATTGGCTTCCTGTCTCCTACAGAATTCAGTACAAAACTGCTCTCATTACACACCAATGCTTACACGGAACTTCACCTGATTATCTAAAGGACATTCTTGCACCATATTCATCCACCCGGTCTCTACGATCACAGAACAGTAATCTCCTTCACATTCCACTAACCAAATTGAGGACCATGGGAGACCGGGCATTCAGTGTGGCTGCCCCCCGCCTATGGAACTCCCTCCCTGACTACCTGAGAGCTCCACAGTCACTGGTTGACTTTAAACCAGGCTTAAAGACTTTTCTTTTTAAGCGAGCCTACTCTGCCTCCGCATGATTTTATCTTTGATCTTAGTTGATATTATTATTGATTTTACTTGTTTTATCACTTGTTTTTATCTGATCTTTGATTTTAGTTGCACTCTGTAGCACTTTGAGATTTTTGTTAATGAAAAGTGTGTTATAAATTAAATTCATTATTATTATTATTATTATTATCATTATTATATGGCAAAAAAAATATGTTATATATCTATAGGTTAATCATGATGCAGAACTCCCGAACACCTTGTGCATGTGCAAATTGTCTTTTTACAAATTTGTGTACTGTATTCTGCTTCTTTTTTTTATTATTTCACAAGTTTTTATTTTGTATAATTATAAAATGCTACTGGATGCCTTGAATTTCCCCCCAATAAAGTATCTGGGGGCCGAGATGGTGTAGAGGCAGGGCAGCCGGCTCAGGACCAGAAGGTCTCAGGTTTGATCTCCGGTCACTGCATACCTCGTTGTGTCCCTGGGCAAGACACTTTACCCCGAGTTGCTCCCGGTAGGACAGGCAGCGCCTTGCATGGCAGTCTACCGCTACCGGTGTATGAATGTGTGTATGAATGGGTGGATGGCTGGTACTGTGAAGCGCTTTGGGGCCCCTCATAGGGGGCTGGAAAGCGCTATATAATAAGCTCCATTTACCATTTATCTAAAAATTGTTTCAGCTTATATTTTTTGACAGTACCTATGTACTGTATGTATGTATGTATGGATGGATGGATGGCTGGATAAATGTATGGATGAATATATGGATGGATGGATGGTTGGATGGATGGATGGTTGGATGTATGTATGGGTGTATGTATGTATGGATGGATGGATGGATGGATGAGGATCTAAATTAGAAATCATTGTAAACAGAACCACTATCTTCTCCACCATCAAACCATCCTAGATTACGAACAACTAAAGAATAAAAGGTTATCTGTACTATCAACCTGTGCCATGTGTGTGAACACGTGTGTACTGTATATTCATGTCATGTGACAATGCTACATAACAATTCGCCACACACACACACGCACATTTATTTTTGGCCCTGTGGGGGAAGCAGATACCACTGTAGGCAGAAGTGCTTTCTATAACGGTGCACGTCTGGATAACTCAGTGTTAAACATGGCTGTCACATTTAAAATGAAACCCCTGCAGTCTGTAAAAACCATCAAATGCTTTGGAAACAGTTGCCTTCTTATTTTAGTTTGGGTTTCCAGCGCTGAAGAGAAAACAGCAAACCACAGCTTTTCTCATTGATCTGACCTTTTACATCAATTTAAAAATAAATACACAATTTAAATTTGTAGGTTTGCCTTTTTTTTAAGGACACAAGTAATCACTATGTAGACAAACAACAATTTTTTCTATTGCTGTTAATCAAACTTTAACAGTCACAGCAGTATCCCACCGTCACACCAACAAACAAACATCACACTCAGACCTGTAAAAAAGTCAGACTTCCTCCTTCGAAAGCACTCTGGTAATCTGAGTAACCCATTCTCACAACTCTAAATGTGTGAAATAAAACCACATTTCCCACAATGCACCGCTGCCGCCTCACCCAGCTAAGATTATTTTAGCACCGCGGAACTGAGAAGTGACATGTAATTTGTCATATATAGTGTGGACAGCTGTGGTTGAAAAGCAGAGTGATGAGAAGTCAAATTTGACCATCAAGAGTGGCAACAAGAAGCTTCATAAAGAACGAAGCAGTGACAAAGTGTGCAACATCTGAGTGGTCACAAAACTCTTTAAAACACCTCCAGATGATCCAAAATGCTGCTGCTTCCTGTCAAATTCAGAATAGAATTCAAAATCCTACTTCTAACCTACGAAGCTCACAACAACCTAGCTCCATCTTACATCAAAGATCCTATTGTTTCCCATTTAACTAACAAATCACTTTGCTCCCTGTCTTCAGGTTTACTTGTAGTATAGTTTCTAAAAGTAGAATGGGAAGCAGAGCTGGCTCCTCTCTTGTGGAACCAACTTGTAGTTTCTGTCCATGAGGTTGACCACTTGGCTACCTTTAAGACGAAGTGGAAGACTTTCCTTTTTGATAAATCCTATAGGGTCGGCTTAGGTTTCCTGAGCTATCTGTTAGTTTTGCTGCTATAGGCTAAACTGACCACACTTCCTCCCTCTGCTGCTGAGCTGACTACTGTATACTCACACTAGTCTTCATGTTTCTATTTGCAGTCATTGTTGGCATTAACGTGTTCTTCTTTGTTGTTCTTGCTATAGAAACCACACCTGGACCAACCTTTCTGTTTTGTCTGTGTCTCTTTCTTTTCCTCTCAAATTCCAACCAGTCGAGACAGATGGTCTCTTGTCCCGAGTCTGGTTCTGCTGGAGGTTTCTTCCTATGAAAAAGGAGTTGTTTCTCTCATCAACGTGCTGCTCAGAATGGGAGATTGCAACGACGTGAAGATTGACGCAGTCAAATTCAGTAGATTATAAAATGTCACTTACCCGTATTTTCCGCCGTACACGTCGCATCAGTCCATTATGTCCAATAAAGTGGAAAAAGCCATAAACATGTCGCACCGCCGTATACGTTGCATCTATTATGCGTCACCGCTGACGCGTCGCGTATGTGACGCGTCAGCGCTGACAACCCGGAAATGTGGGCCGGTGTTTTGCCAAAAATGGATTGGTTGCCAAATGGCCACAGGAGTGTGCACGGAAGGACTTTAACAAGATTAACACTTAAAAGCAATTATTTGTTTGCTGAAAATTATAGCAAAGATGTGTCTGAGCTGAACTTTTCCTTTAAAAATGAACGTAATGTTCAAATCAGCTGGATTTAAAAAAGAGTTTTGCTGTCAAGCGTGCACCCGCATCTAGTGGAAACGTTGCATTTCTTTAAAATTTAACAAGATAAACACCTTAAAAATATATATTTGTTTGCTGACATTATAGCAAAAGTGTGTCGAGCTGAACTTTTCCTTTGAAAATTAACGTAATTGTCAAATCAGCTGGATTTAAATAGTTTCGCTTTGACGGGTCTTCCAAACAAATGCGCACGCAGCCAAAACCCTCATCTCTTTAAAATTTAACAAGATAAACACCTTAAAAATATATATTTGTTTGCTGACATAATCGTAAAGATGTGTCTCAGCTGAACTTTTCTTAAAGGAGACCACATATTGTTTTTTTACATTTTTATGGTATTTCTGTGGGCTATCCAGACCATATTCATTCAATTTAATGCACAAAATAATTCTTAGATAATAAAATATCCCCTTTATGCATTTTCTGACTTCCGTTCTAAACGACCGGTTTATGATAATGAGCTCTGAATGCCACGCCCTACAAAAATCTGTTTACATTTACTCCGCCCTCTGAAACAGCCAGTATCTCTAATATGTTGTTGTTTTAAAATTAGCTCTTTTTTAATTACTCATTTGACTTACTGTTAGTGCTAGCTTAAGATAACTTACCGAAAGCCGTCTGCGCGCGCCGCCATTTGCAGCTCCTTTTAGCATTAGCCCACCTCCGAGGCTAATGATAGCTCTTCCTCCTCCGGCACACCGCCAGCTCCGCTCGTTGCATGCGGCGCTTTTGGGAGCGATCGCTGCTTCAGTCCACACACACACAAAGTTCACCGAGTGTCTCCAGTTAATTTATTCGTATGAGGCAACCTCTGACCGGAAACCACGGACCTCAAAAGCCAGCAGCTCCCAGCAGCTCCCGGACGCAGATGGTCCCTTCGCCGGCGGTCTGCTCGTTTTATTTCTGCCGGCTGCGTGTTGGGAGCGGTCGCAAAAAATTGAACTACCGTATTCGTCGGCGTATAAGTCGCACCGGAGTATAAGTCGCACCAACCTAATTATGCCCAATTAAATGGAAAAATCAACGTATAAGTCGCATCGGCCTATAAGTCGCACCTCACGTGAACTGGTGTTTTGCCCAACGACAAAAACGTTTTAAAACGTAAAAATAACAATTATACTTTATTTATAAAGCCATTTAAAACAACCACAGCTGCAACAAAGTGCTGTACACATGAAATTAAGAACATTTAAACAAAAGATGAGATGAAATCAGGAATCAGGTGAGGGGCTGGACTCAGGTTTGGCGTGGGTTGTGGCTGCGGCTTGTGACATCACAAGCCGCAGGATTTGAAAACGAGACAAATCTATCAAGATAAATAAATATACTTAGAGTAAATAAACCACTGGGTGCATTTCTTTGGGCCTAGGACTGTTTTTTTTATGAATTACATACCCAAAGTTGAGTAAAAAAAAACATTAAAAAGTGAATTTTGAATATGTGGTCCCCTTAAATAAATGCACTTTGATGGTTAAAACGTGGCAAAATGAAGCCGACGAAATAAAGCGGCTTTAAAATTACTACACGCACCCGCCCATAATGATGACAGAAACACTTATTTATTTATTTATTTTTATTCAAACCCGTTGAATTCTTCATCCTCTGTGTCACTGGTGAAGAGTTCTGCCAATTCCTGAGGTAACAGGTAGTTCAGAGCTCCAGAGAGCAGGAGGCCAGGCTGCGACAGAGTGAGTCCGACCAGATGAATCTGCTGTTGGACACATGAGCTGGGAACGCTCGGTGGACCCTAGTGGCCGAAAGTGGTACTGCTCCATTTTTTTTGTCAGAATGAATAGAAACTGTCATATCTCAGCCAAAAATTGGTCTAAAAATATGGGGGAAGATCCATAAATATGTTGCTTCGCTGTATAAATCACAAGACAGGCAAATTAGGCAAAAAACTGCGACTTATAGGCCGAAAAGTACGGTTTTGAAAAGTTACTGGTTCAAGGTTTCCAGCAGACCTCTTAAAGTCTTCACTTTGATTCAGTCCTCCATCCTGAGAAAGCATGAGGTGACAGTGGAGAGGAATGACACTTTTAACTGTAAGAAATCTCCTGCAGAATAAGAAGATAGATCTGCATCGACCGGCTGAAGAGTCGAGAGGACAAGAAAGACACAAACACGGTAACCCCGATCAGGCGTTTCATCTATGAAAGACGAAAACAAAGAGGAAAAAACAAACATAATGGCAGCTCTAATTGCAAATGCACAATCTGAAAATAAACCCACAAACTAGTTTTTATATGGTGCCATTTGTAAAGTTACACAGTAAAAAATTAACAGCAGTATTTTGGTTTATTTATTAGCCTTTCATAAGAAAAAAAACTTTTTTTTTTCAAAGTCATAGTTTCACCATGTTATTCATACATGTTTAAATGTCATAGTTCCAAATAAAATATTTAATTTACAAGCTAAATATTTAGTCTACAAACTAAATACTTAACTTGCAAGTTAAATATTTACTTAGCAAGCTAAATAATTAGCTCCACACTAAATATTTAGTTTACAAACTAAATGTTTATGTCCAAGCTAAATGTTTAATTTACAAACTAAATATTTAGCTCCGACCTAAATATTTATTTTTCAAGCTAAACATTTAATTTTCAAAATAAATATTTATTTTGCTAACTAAATATTTAGCTCAGAGCTAAATATTTAACTTGCTAGCTTTAGGATTTAAATGTTTAGCATAGAAATTAATTATTTAGTTTGGAAATTAAATGTTTAATTTTTAAAATAAATATTTAGCTTGGTCGATAAATATTAAGTTTAGAAATTAAATGTTTAGTTTTGAAAATAAATATTTAGTTTAGAAATTAAATGTTTAATTTACATCCAAATATTTAGCTTACAAACTAAATATTTAACTTGCAAGTTAAATATTTAGTTTGTAAATTAAACATTAAGCTTGCACATAAACTTTTAGTTTGTATACTAAATATTTAGTGTGGAACTAAATATTTAGCTTGCTAACTAAATATTTTACCTGAAAGTTGAGTATTTAGTTTGTAAACCAAATATTTAGCTTGTAAATTAAATATCTAGTTTGGAACTATGACATTTATAAAGGTATGAATAACATGGTGAAAACATTACTGTTAAAAAAAAAAAAAAATCTTATGAAAGGCTAAATAAACCAAAACATTGCTGTTAACTTAAGTTTTGACAGTGTAAATTTAAAAAAGGCACCCCATATTTTTCTGCATCGCTCCAAGCTGAGACGTTCCTAAATTGGGTTTTAAGTGCACAGATGAAAGACGGAGGTTCTGGACATTTGCCTGCTGTGTTCGTTAAAGGACAGAAATATCGCCGAGGTTCCTTACATCAGTGCTGAAGTCCACATTATTATGTGGCGAGACAGTTTGTCCCTTGAACGTCCACGTCAAAAGACGTCTTGATGTCTCTGAAGGAAATCAGGAACAACTGCGAAGGGGAACACGGGGACAGTTTGTCCTCTAAAATATAAGACCACGGCCTTCCCGGTTCTAACCATTGTTGTATTTCGTGACACAAAAAAAAAATCTATAAACTAGATCTGACACTTCGTAGTATTTGTGAAAGTAATACTGTGCTATGGAGCTTTTCCATGCGATCAGTTTTCAGAAAATTCTCTCGCTGCAGCTGAGAATGCCTCTCTGCGTGGAGCCGAGCCGGCCATGCTTGATTTGGGAAGGTTTACAGCTGACATGTGTAAAGTCTGTGCAGACTGAGCAGGCTATGAGCTACAGCTCTAAAGCTCATTCAATGCACGTGTGGAGGAAAACGTTATCCGTTTTTACACGATTTAACACAAGAAAACAGAAGCAATATGGTTTTGTTAAAGCTGTGTTTCTGTTTTAATAAATTACCAAAAAAAACGGTTCCCAAAGTTTTAATAGAAACTTTCCCTGCATCCCACATTCAGAAGATTTGTTGCTTCTCTCACTTCCAATTAAATGTGTTTCTGATTTTAATGTTATTTTTCCCATTCCAGTGACTCTGGATGCTTTGAAACCCATATAATTTGTACACAGCCACTAAAATCACAAACATACAACAAAATACAAATAAAATCATAGTTTAGTTACAGCCCTCCCAGTGGATATAACATGTGACCTCATAAAACCAGCATAAAAAAAAGAAATGTTTAAAGATCACAACGGCCTGTAAATTCCTCTGTTCACAACGGGGCAGAAGTTGGATTATTTTATTGCAGGACTAAAATTAAACTTACGAACACACACCCCTGCAACAGCCCTTCCATGGCCGCCGCCCAGTCGTATCGCTTACTTCACGCTGTGTGAAACAGCTGAAACTTTATGAACTCTTAGAGGTTTTATGAACCCGAACGACTCCGACACCCTCAGCGGATCCGAATCCTGCGACTGGATCAAGTCTCAAAGCTGAGAAGGTCCAAACAGCTGAGATTAGAAGAGTTTGTTAACGCCTTCGCATTTTATGTGCGCGAACGGCCCGTGTAGCAGTTAGCAGCAACCAAGTGACGAATCTTGTAAAAAGAAACATCTTCACACGGTTAAAATTGAAACGCGATGACATAAACGTAAACACAAGCTAAACTGTGTTTTTAAATGTCCGGATTTGAATCCTTTGGTTGTTTTTGTGAGCAGTTTTATTATTAGACGCTGTTTGATTGCGTTTCATTTTCTGTGCTTTGTAATCCGTGCGTTTAATGCAGCTCCTTGTGTTTTCATTTATTCAGTCGTGCTGTTTCTTCTCAGTCACTTTCTGCTTCCTTGTCCATCTACACCTGCGCGTTGTGTCCCCTGTCACAGCTGAAGCCACTTCTCCCTGTCAAGTCCAGAATTGAATTAAAAATCTTACTTCTAACCTACAAAGCTCTCAACGACCTAGCTCCATCTTATATTACAGATCTTATTTTCCATATGTTTCTAACAGAGTACTTCGCTCTCAGACTGCAGGTTTACTCGTGGTTCCTAGTGTTTCCAAAAACAGAATGGGAGGAAGATCTTTCAGTTGTCAGGCTCCTCTCTTGTGGAACCAACTTCCAGTTTCTGTCCATGAAGCTGACACATTGTCCAGTTTTAAGGGATTAAGATTTTCCTTTTTGCTAAACCCTATAGTTAGGGCCGGCTTAGGTTTCCTGAGCTGTCTCTTAGTTATGCTGATATAGGCTTAGACGGCTGGAAGACAAACTCTCCACTTTTCTCCACTCCGCTACTGTTTTTACTTAATCTGTTGTTTTGTACTGTATTTGTAATTATTTTTTCTATCCTTGATGAGTTTTTGTCTCTCAGGTACACCTGGACCTATATCTGAACCTATGTCTCTCCTTTCTGTCCTCTCAAAATAGATGGTCCAAGCAGATGGCCGCTTGTCCTGAGCCTGGTTCTGCTGGAGGCTTCTTCCTGTTAAAGGGAGTTTTTCCTTTCCACTGTTGCCACTGTGCTTGCTCAGGATGGGAGACTGCAACAAAGTGAAGATTCAAATTGTCTGCTGGATTCCTTAGATAGATGTCGTGACTGACTAGTGCATATATCCTTACATAGAGAACTTTACTAATGGGCTTTTCTTTGTATGTGAATGTTCCTGTAAAGTGCCCTGAGACAACTTTGTTGTGATTTGGTGCTACATATTCAGTTTGTGTAGGAGAATTTGTTGACAATCTATTTGTTAAGTCCTGGCAAAGGAAAAAGTGATGCTTTTCAAGGCTTGTTGTTGTGGAGTCTTTCTATGTGATAGAAAGAAAAATGTACTTCAGTGTTTTTGATTATGAATAATTTTATTATATTCGTCCAGGACCATTCATGTACAGTAGACTACATGAACCTTGACTGTATGAGCAGTTATTTTTCTTTATTCGTGATAAAATCACTTAAAAATCAGGTTTGACTTTTTATTGTCACTCACGGTTGGACCCAAGAATGCAGAGATAGGCACAAGGAGCTCAAATAAAAATAAAAGCTAACCTTGTTTTCGGGTGGCTGTGGCTGAGTGATGCAGTTGTCCTCCAATGCAAGAGATGGGGGTTCAATTCCACCAGTGGCCACATGCCTAAGTATCCCTGAGCAAAACACTGAACCCCTCATTGCCTCCAATGTGTGTCCCATCGGTGTATGAATGTGATCTAAAGCACTGATTATTCTTTATAGACATAGTAGAATGTTGTATGGATGGGTAAATGAAGGCACAGTTTGTGTTGTAAAGCTCTTAGAGTATCTTGATCAGATAGGAAGGTACAGTCCATTTACCATTCTCAACTAAACAAAGGCTGGTGGAGCAGAAAAACAACTTGTTTAACTTTGGACAAGGAAGAAGGAAACTTGAGGAGGTAAAAAAAAGTGTCATGAGGAGGATCAGACATGGTGTGAGGACACAACACTCATCCGGTGAGAGAAGTGAAGCAGAGGAACTAAAAGAACTGAGGTCGTTGAGTGAATTACATTTTGCTTACGACTCCAAATCAGGAAGCCTTAAAAAGCATCACTTTTACCTTTGCCAGGACTTGACAAATACGGTGTCAACAAATTCTCCTACACAAACTGAAACTTCATCATCAGCCAAGATTAATATCTCTGTGTCAGAAAATTAACGACCATTAGAGACATAGTATTTTTTTGAACGGATGTATTTCAAAGTGACCGATATGCTCCTGCCATCAGAATCACAAAACGTTTCCTGGAAGTGCTAAAAAATGTGGGAGTTCCTGTTCAATGTCTGTCTTTGGTCACCAGAGGGCGCCATACCTGCAGACAATGTGTCCTCACAGGCTCCAGGGGTATAGAAGACAGATGATTACTCTCCGTCGATGCTGGAGCATTATCCTGCTCATGGTTGTGCTCTTAGCCCTTTGTTAATCTCTTAACTTTGTGACTATGACCTTTCTCCTGTGAACTTTCCAGTGAACCTCCTGAGACCTACCAGAGTATCTGGAGCTCCTAGGGAACCTTTGGAAACCTGACATGTCCTTCAGCTGCTCTCTTCATTGGATCTTCTCATGATTGCACAGGACTTTGGAACCATACTTCAGATCAACCATCTACCAGTAAGGAACCTGCACATTCTGAGTAAACCCCCTTTGCTGAACTCTGGACCTGATCCATCTCCGTGCTCCCCAGGGTTCCTGTTTTGTCCTGAATTATTACTCGCTGTAATAACTAACTGACTGACCAAGCTCTTCTAAATTCATCCAAAAGTGGAGAGAGCGATTAAGATTGGTTTAAAATCCACAGTTCTGAAAAAGTTGAGGCATTGTGTAAAATGTAAAATGAAAACAGATTTGTAGATGTAAAATGTTTTCCTTACAAAGCAAACATTAGTTTTAACAAATGTTAGGACGGGCAACAAAATGCCTTGAAGGCCTTTTGTTAAAGGCTTTAAAGGGCCATAAAGAAACAGATGGAGTGTTCTGCTCTGATTTGGGTTCGTTGGCAACAGGTCAGTAAGAGGACTAGAAAAAAAAAGCATTTTAGTGAGGCTAAATTTCTCAGAAGTAAAAACAGGTATGGTTTGCTAGTTTGCCATAAACTTTGTCTAAAACATGTGGAGCAATTTCAGAAAAATGTTCCTCGACGTACAATTGGGAAGACTTTGCTCAACCCATAATGAACAGTTCATAACACGATCAAACGGTTCAGAAGAATGGATGATAAAAGTCAGTACAGGTAGTCCTCGAGTTACGACGTTTCGTGGTGACGACACGCATCTCCATTAAAAAAATATACAGTATATATATTTTGAATTTTTTTTTATTTTGAAAAGCCGAGTTTCGGTTTTACTTCCGGATTTTGACGGCAGAAACAGTAGCTTGACGGCAGAAGCAGCACTCAGTGGAAAACTACAGGGCAGGACCTTATTGTTTGGACCGGCAGACCGGACTGGACCAAGGCGGCAGAGGAGGCTACAGTCTGGTCCTCTGGGACGAGGAGGGACGAGCTAACATGCTAACAGACGGAGAAAGAATTCACCAGCTCCCAGTAGGAAATTAACTCTTTTTTCCCTTCATTATGGCTCCAAATGTATGTGTTTTTTGATAATTATGTAGGGTACTGTGTTAGGATAGGCTAAGTGCTTATTAATACAGTATATTGTACGTACAAGGTGCAGTTTGTATGTATGTTTCGAGTTACATCAAAATTCGCTTTACGACAGAGCGTAGGAACGGAACTCCGTCGTAAGTCGAGAACTACCTGTATTTGATTTGACGCTCGTGAAGTTCAGACGTTCAGGCGGCGCTGCGTTAAAATCAGGTCCGACTGTTCTGGACATCGCTGCACAGGCACAAGAACACTTTCACAAATCATTTTTAAACAAAGTTCATTGTGCCACTCTGAAATGTTGATTAAAGCTCTATCATGCAAAAACACAAAGAAGCATTCAGAAGTACTGTACTGCCATCTTCTCTAGGCCATATCTCTTAAAATTAATTGGAGGTAGAGTAGAAAACTGACTAATCCAAATTTCATATTCTTTCTGGAAACTTTGGACACCAAGTCCTCCATAGAGGAGAGGGACCACAGTCCACAGTCCAAAACTCAGCCTCTCTCATGGTATGGGGCTGCATTAGTGCCTCTGGCATGAGCAGTTTGTACATGGAAAGGCACCATCCGTGCAGAAAAGTATACAGTAGTCCCTCGTTACTTCGCGGTTCGTTTGTCGCCGGCTCGCTCTATCGCAGTTTTTCAAAGTAACACACACCTGGCTGATCGATGGATGAGCTGCACGATCAGCATGGAATTTTTTTTATTTAAAAGAAATTATTTTTAAATGAAGCCTTAAAATATGTAAATACTAAAATAAATATAGCGTTCCTACTTCGTGGTTTTTCCATCTATCGCGAGGGGTTGATGAACGTAACCCCGCAATAATCGAGGGACTACTGTATATACAGTGTTTATAACACCATATGTCCACATCCAGATGTTTCTTCAGTGGTCTTGCATATTTCAGTAAGACCATACCAAACCACTAACCACATACGTCTTCCATTACAACAGGATGGCTTTGTGGTTGAAGATTCCAGGACCTGAAGTGGTCTGCCTCCAGACCAGATCTCTCACCAACAGAAAACATTTGGTGCATCATGAAAAAAAATAATAATAATAAAAAGAGAAGAAGTCCCAGGATTGTTGAACAGCTAGAATCGGACAAGAATGGGACAACGTTCTTCTCCCAACGCTCCGCAGCGACTCTCCTCTGGTTCTAGACGTTTTAGACTGTTGGTAAAAAAGAGGAGATGCTTCACGGTTGGGAAACATGGTCCTGTCCCATCGCTTTTAAAATCTGTTGATGCTATAAAATAAAATAAAAAAATCTTAAGACATTCAAAATGTTTATGATGGCCACTGTGAATAAATATGTGTTTATGAGATTTACAAATCATCGCGTTCTGCTTTTATTTACATTTTGCATCTTTAGAGCCGGAAAAGGGTAGCATGCCCTCTCCGGGTCGGGAGGGAGGTCCTGCCCCAAGTGGAGGAGTTTAAGTATCTCGGGGTCTTGTTCATGAATGAGGGAAAACTGGAGCGTGAGATCGATAGGCGGATAGGTGCAGCATCCGCAGTGAAGCGGGCGCTGTACCGGTCTGTCGTGGTGAAGAGAGAGCTGAGTCAAAAGGCAAAGCTCTCAATTTACCGATCGATCTACGTTCCCACCCTCA
Source organism: Garcialebias charrua (assembly GCA_038048925.1). NCBI lineage: Eukaryota > Metazoa > Chordata > Actinopteri > Cyprinodontiformes > Rivulidae > Garcialebias > Garcialebias charrua. Next base: position 9,445 of record JBBPBX010054498.1, on the reverse strand, counting down.
TCTATGGTCATGAGCTTTGGGTTGTGACCGAAAGAACGAGATCTCGGATACAAGCGGCTGAAATGAGTTTTCTCCGCAGGGTGTCTGGACTCTCCCTTAGAGATAGGGTGAGAAGCTCAGTCATCCGGGAGGGACTCGGAGTAGAGCCGCTGCTTCTCCACATCGAGAGGAGCCAGTTGAGGTGGCTCGGGCATCTGGTTAGGATGCCTCCTGGACGCCTCCCTGGTGAGGTGTTCCGGGCATGTCCCACCGGGAGGAGACCCAGAGGAAGACCCAGGACACGCTGGAGGGACTATGTTTCTCGGCTGGCCTGGGAACGCCTTGGGATTCCCCCAGAGGAGCTGCTTCAAGTGGCTGGGGAGAGGGAAGTCTGGGCCTCCCTACTTAGGCTGCTACCCCCGCGACCCGACCCCGGATAAGCGGAAGAAAATGGATGGATGGATAGATCTTTAGAGCTTGGATCTGCTTTTGTGTTTACACAGACCCTCATGTCTGTGATGGTGGAAACAGAGAGACGGACAGACGGACAGGCAGTAAAAACAGTCTGGTCATTTCACTGCAGCTGAAAGGAAAAATCAGTCTGTGAGGTTCTGCACGGCAGATGGACCACCATGAAGTGAAGGAAGAGAGCCAGTGTTTACGGGCCTCCTCCTCTCCTCTGCAGCACCTGTTGGGCAACAAATTAGTTTGTTGACTGTAAAAAGTAGGACAGGTTTATGCTTTTTTTTTTATGACAGCCTCATTATAGGCTGGCAGAGAGGTGGCAGGGGGAATAAAAATGTGTCACTATCAGTCTCTGTGGAAAGAGGAGAGGTGGCAACAGAGTAATAAACTTTTAGATGCATCACAAGGTCACAAAAATCATTCTAAACAAAACAGAAATCAACTTCTTGATTTTACGAGCTTTAGCGCCTTCAGCTGGACTTTCTTTACCCTCGAGTAAGGACTGGGGAACAGCTTGAGCTAAAGTCATTTGGACTTAAAGATAAAGAAAAAACATCACCTGCTGCTCACACAAGATGATTTCAACCATTTGGTTGACTGGTAGCTTTCCCCATGCTGCCTGCTTGAGATTTATGGCTTTTTAAAGAAACCGTCATCAATGAGATCATGATAAACTAATTCATTATTTTAAACTAAAGGTCAGGACAGGGCCATTCAACTGGCGGCCTGTGGGTGACATCAGTCCAGCCCACCAACAGTTCATTAAAAATAAATTAAAAATGTGTGTGTGTGTGGGTTGGTTCTGGTTTTGGGTTTATTACATTTATAGTTCAATGCAATAAAACAAACAAATTTAAAATGTAACAGTTCCCTTTCAGTTGGGTCACTACGGTGCAACATAGACGTATGGGAATTGCGCCCCCGCGCATTCACCTGTGAAGACTCTTTCAACACGCCTGTCAAGCAGACACGGATGTACCAAAACGGCAAAAGCGGCGGGTGCCTGGGGCCCCAATCAGCATGGGCCCCACCCCGGCCAGTCACCTACATCCCTAACATTGCCTCTGCTTGTTAATGTACGTTTAACATAAAAATAATTATAGTTACGATGAAAACGATCATTAAAAACGCAATACAATAATATAAGGTCGATTTCGCTCCCCCCTACTAAAATGGACTATTCCATCATGACATCACCCAAAAATCCAGGAAGTGCTGTATGCTTGAGCAGGAAGCGGGAAGACAGATGAGAAGAAAAAAGATGAAGCGAAGGTACAAATGCGGAGCGGAAAAACGGAAAAAGCGTGAAAAAACAAAACTTATGTTTCTACACTATTGACAACGTTTTTTAATGGGTCTAAAACAATCATTTTACTTGTTTAGCTCTGCTAACAAGTAGATGATGAAGGACAACACTGCTACTGGTTTAACTTTGCTAACGGGTAGTCAACGACGAACAAATTTTACTCGTTTAGCCCTGCTAACGAGTTTTTCCCGCTCATCTCTCGGTGACCAACATAGCTCCGGAGAAGAGTAAAAACAAGTCAAAGGCCTCCAGCAAGGACAAGGGGCCGGGAAGCCCGGGGTCATGACCATATCCAAGCGCCTGTGGGTTCTTCATCTCCGAAGCAGACACCCTCGAAGCCTGCCCGATGTGTCTCAGCATGCTGCACGCCAGAGCAGCGCTGAATAACCCGGAGTCTGGGTCGCACTGCTGCCGACTCCGCCACACAACACGGGAGAAGCGGGTGGAGTTCCTGGCAAAGACGTTGGGGAGCTCCAACGCAACGAAAGACCCGCTACTGACCGAGGCCCTCAGACCTACGGCAGAGCTGGAGTCCGACGAAATGGAGGACGTGGTGGCGCTGTCCTGGGGCGAACATATGGACATGCTCCAGTCAAGAGAGGAGCCTAACGACACGGGACTAAAATAACAATAATAATAATAATAATGAACTCAATTTATAACGCACTTTTCATTAATGAAAATCTCAAAGTGCTAAATATGACGTGTGCGACATGCTACTGTCTGATGAGATCTTATTGTCTGCTTCAGGTGACATCTCAGACGACGAAGCGGAGCAAGGCGTCAAGGACGAGGCAGAAGACTTCTCCAAAGAGGCCGCAGCGGCGCCCGTCAAAGTGGACGGATCAACCCCGGCCTTGTTTGACCTGTGCCGCAAAGCGGCCGAGTCTTTGAAGGTGCCGTGGCCAGCTCCTACACCAAGACAGCAACAGACGAGATTAGCGGGGAACTACTTCCTCCCGAGGCAACAAACCTCGGTGAGGCACAAGCTGCCGTTGTTCCCAGACTTCCTGACAAAGCTCACGAGGTCGTGGTCAACACCCGCTCTCCCAGTTCTTGGACCTAGAAAACATGGAACAGGCAGGACTGTCTCAGATCCCCCTCCCCCATGGATGGGACACTAGCAGCGCACCTGGCGCCCAAGACGTTGGCGAGCAAGCCCACAGTTCCCAGCAAGCCGTGTCGTTTTTCAGCGGCCCAGCTGGAAAAGATTTATCAGGCACAATGCCTTGCAACACGCGCACTCAACACAGTGGCCATGCTTCAGGCGTACCAAGCGGAGAAGCTGCAGGAACTGCAGGAAGCCACCACGGCAAAGAAGAAGGTGGTAGAGCCGTTGGAGGAGGCCCGAAGGACAGCTGATTTCATCCTTCCCCTCTCGGGCACAGCAGCGATGGCGATTGGAAAGAGCATGGCTGAAACGGTTGTCGCCCAGCGACACCTGTGGCTCACATTGAACGAGCTACCAGAGAACCAACACGCCACCTTCCTCCAACAGGCAATGGAGCCGATGGGTCTGTTTGTCGGAGCTCTGGACAAGATCCAGAGTCGTTGCAACCAGAGGAAGAAGCGGGAGGAAGCTCTGCGGGAGGGGATGCTGAGATGGCTCTATTCCTAGTCCAGAGACCCGAGCGGCCACAGAGGCGCGCCCTCGCAACAACATTCGCTCTCTCGATGCCCCGCACACAAGAGACCCACACTTGAGGCTGAACAGCGGGCGATACCAGCAGCAGAGCAGCGCGGACGCGCCCCACAGGTATTGCAGGCCTGGTCGAAGCACCGTTTTGTGCCGAGACAAGCCGGACAGCCCAGAACCTCCTCGGCAGTGAGAGAGAGGAAGCAGAAGTCGGCCTAACACGGAACTTGCTTCCAGAACTAACAGAGCATTTCCACCCAACGGGAAAAAGGAAAGCCATACATTTTCAGACCACGTCGAAGTCCAAGAGACCCCGATTGAATGTACAAACATGTTTGTTGAATCACAAAACACTTTTCCCCATTTGTGCAATAAAAACAAAATGTTTTCAAGCACCAATAAAAACACATTGGGCTCAAACGTTTTTGTGTCAAAAGTCAGAATTAAAGGGACATTCCAACCCGTTTCTCATGAAACAAACAGCAAATATAAAGAGGTCGGAGAGCCGTCTCATGGAGTCTGGCCCTTCACTGCTATTAAAACTTTGTCCACAAGAGGGCCCAATGAGCCCACAAATGAACATGCCGCTCAGGCTCGCTTCTCACGCGGGCGCCTGGGCCGCATGCGCACCACCGCAATGGGTCATGGGAACTGTAGTCCAGGGTTACAGATAACAGTTCCACAGACGCCCCTGGCAATTCAATGGTGTAATAATGTCAACAATAAGTGCAGACCGTGTCCCAGCGATGAGAGAGGAGATTTGTGTACTCTTAAGAAAAGGTGCAATAAGAATTATTCCTCCAAAAGACACAAACAACGGTTTTTACAGCCGCTATTTTGTGATTCCAAAGAGGGACAAAGTCCTTCGCTCAATTTTAGATCTGAGACGTTTAAGCAAATGACTCAGATCATACAAATTCTAAATGTTGACATTGCGTCAAGTAATAAACTCGGTATGCCCAAAGGACTGGTGTACGTCCGAGGATCTACGTGGCGCTTACTTTCATATCCCGATCATGCCCAAACACAGAAAATGTCTGTGGTTTGCGTTGGAGAACACAGCGTACAAGTATCAGGTTCTGCCTTTTGGCCTGTCCCTGGCTCCCCGGGTGTTTACAAATTGCCTTGAAGCTGCTCTGACACCAATGAGGAATCGGGGCATCAGAGTTTTGAACTATCTAAGGGCCAGTTTACACGGCGCGTATTTTGAGTGTAACCGCTACTTTCTCTTTGCGACTTTGCTTATCGCCTACACGACGCTGCTGGCCCCCCTCTTTGACTCCGATACTTTTCTGACCCTGCTCTCAAGGTGGAAGTTTTTCGCTGACCCCCCGTTGATAATGTAAACATCTCCCGCGGAGCTTTTGTTTGAACACATGCACGCAGCACGCACGCGCAGACAGCCGGCATTTTAACAATGGCGGTGGACTGGACAGTGGACACACGCACCACTTTCTGAACTATAGCTGATGGAATATATTTTGATTCTCATATTTAATTATTCTACACCTTACCTGCATCTGTGTTGGAAGAGAGCAGCTGCCTGGATCCAGTTGTCGCTGTTAACGAGGCAGTCGGACATTTCACGTGTCACGCTGCACTATAACATACTAAATGTGCTATATATTAACAGTTTAACAATAATAAACAGTATTTATGTTAGCGTGGGAGATATTTAAATTTATCTGAGCTAAATGAAGCTATCTGGACTCGTTACGTCATGCCTAACATGCTGCTGAAAATGAAGACACCAGGTTGATTTTTAATTTATTTATTTATCCAACACCACAAACTCATGTCACAAACACTGAGAATTAAATTGAACACTTTTAAAAACACGTTAACCGAACTTTAATGAACTGGACTCTGTTGTTTTCATCCTGGTGGACACTGGACCCAGATCCGAACCGCCGGTCCGCTTCGTGGAACAGCTTCGACCTCGCAGGAAAAAAATAAAAATAAAACCTCAGTTGGTTGTTCTGTGATCGAACTTTTCATTCATTCATTCAACCTTTATTTATACAGGCTAGCCTCGTTGAGTCACGGGGACTCATTTACAAGAGGGACCTGTCTCACTCACACCAAACAACCATCCACTCTCACACTCACACCTAGGGTCAATTTAGAGTCACCAATCAGCCTAACAAGCATGTTTTTTTGGTCTGTGGGAGGAAACCGGAGTACCCGGAGGAAACCCACGCATGCACGGGGAGAACATGCAAACTCCACCCAGAAAGGCCCCGACAAGGAAACATTATTAAGAACATTGTTTACCTTGTAGCGCTGCTGGAAATCAGCTGATTCTCACGGACTAAAGTCAGACATGTTGACTCGGTTCCGGTCCAGTCAGCAACTGGTGTGCAGATGAAGCGGTCCCACTTGGTGTCAAATCTGTTGACTCTTATCCAAATTCCAGCTTTAACTTGTTGTTAACTTGTTGACAACAACTTGTAGTAGCTGAACTTTTAGCCAGAGAGGAAAACAGGCTGCCTCGTGTGCTCTGTTTACCTCAGGCAGCAGTGGCACGCATGCGCAGTAGTGAAGGTTCCAAAAATCACAGCGCCATCTAATGGCCCAGCATGGTAACTACAGTAAAGTCATGAGGACGGGGGGTGGGGGGAGAGAGTCGTATCCACAGAATTCGCCCATGTCAACGCAAAACTTTCAACCTAATTAACATACCCAAAAGTTGCGTTTCCCCCACACAGTGTCCGTGTAAACAGGGCTTAAGGGCCAGTTTACACGGCACGTATTTTGAGTGTAACCGCTACTTTCTCTTTGCGTCTTTGCTTATCGCCTACACGACGCTGCTGGCCCCCCTCTTTGACTCCGATACTTTTCTGATCCTGCTCTCAAGGTGGAAGTTTTTCGCTGACCCCCCGCTGATAATGTAAACATCTCCCGCGGAGCTTTTGTTTGAACACATGCACGCAGCACGCACGCGCAGACAGCCGGCATTTTAACAATGGCGGTGGACTGGACAGTGGACACACGCACCACTTTCTGAACTATAGCTGATGGAATATATTTTGATTCTCATATTTAATTATTCTACACCTTACCTGCATCTGTGTTGGAAGAGAGCAGCTGCCTGGATCCAGTTGTCTGTTAACGAGGCAGTCGGACATTTCACGTGTCACGCTGCACTATAACATACTAAATGTGCTATATATTAACAGTTTAACAATAATAAACAGTATTTATGTTAGCGTGGGAGATATTTAAATTTATCTGAGCTAAATGAAGCTATCTGGACTCGTTACGTCATGCCTAACATGCTGCTGAAAATGAAGACACCAGGTTGATTTTTAATTTATTTATTTATTCAACACCACAAACTCATGTCACAAACACTGAGAATTAAATTGAACACTTTTAAAAACACGTTAACCGAACTTTAATGAACTGGACTCTGTTGTTTTCATCCTGGTGGAAACTGGACCCAGATCCGAACCGGTCCGCTTCGTGGAACAGCTTCGACCTCGCAGGAAAAAAATAAAAATAAAACCTCAGTTGGTTGTTCTGTGATCGAACTAAACACAAGGAAACATTATTAAGAACATTGTTTACCTTGTAGCGCTGCTGGAAATCAGCTGATTCTCACGGACTAAAGTCAGACATGTTGACGCGGTTCCGGTCCAGTCAGCAACTGGTGTGCAGCTTGTTAGATGAAGCGGTCCCACTTGGTGTCAAATCTGTTGACTCTTATCCAAATTCCAGCTTTAACTTGTTGTTAACTTGTTGACAACAACTTGTAGTTAGCTGAACTTTTAGCCAGAGAGGAAAACAGGCTGCCTCGTCTGCTCTGTTTACCTCAGGCAGCACGCATGCGCAGTAGTGAAGGTTCCAAAAATCACAGCGCCATCTAATGGCCCAGCATGGTAACTACAGTAAAGTCATGAGGACGGGGGATAGGGGGGGAGAGAGTCGTATCCACAGAATTCGCCCATGTCAATGCAAAACTTTCAATCTAATTAACATACCCAAAAGTTCTGTTTCCCCCACACAGTGTCCGTGTAAACAGGGCCTAAATGACCTCCTCATGCTGGCGGGGTCACGCGAGCAAGCCAGAACCCACACAAACCTGCTGATGTCACACCTGCAGGCCCTGGGCTTCATAATAAACAAGGACAAAAGCCAGCTGTTGCCCAGCAAGACGATCTGTTTCCTTGGTCTCCAGATAGACTCAGTGCAGTATCATGCAAAACTGTCAGAGAGGAGATTAGCAAATTTCAATCAGTGCTTGGCTCAGTTTCAACAAAATCAAGTGTTAACAATCAGACACTGTCAACGTCTGCTCGGCTACATGGCCTCCATGGTCGTCGTAGTCCCGCTGGGCCAGCTGAAAATGAGGGCTTTTCAGTGCTGGTTTCACATGAAACAGAAACATTCTCCCCCTCAACATCAGCAGGTGAGAATCACCCCATCCTGCCTGCGTGCCCTGAGGCCGTGGAGAAACACAATGGACTTCAGCAGGGGTGTTCCCCTGGGCCGGGTTTTGTCACGCAGAGTTGTCACAACAGATGCGTCAATGACCGGCTGGGGAGGGATATGCAGACACGAACACGTACGTGGTCTCTGGGCCCAGCAGCAGAAAGGACCGCAGCAGAAGTGAGAGGCAGTCTCAGAAAGATTAATCCTCATAAAGCAACCGGACCAGACAACATCCCAGGGAAAGTTCTGAAGGAATGTGCGGACCAGCTCTGTGAGGTGCTGGCTGACATCTTCACCACCTCACTTGCACTGGAGTCAGTTCCCACCTGCCTGAAGACCGCGACCATCATCCCAGTCCCAAAGAGCTCCACAGTGACTGGTCTGAATGACTATAGACCAGTGGCCCTCACCCCGGTAGTCGCTAAATGTTTTGAGAAACTGGTCATGACCCACATCAAGGCAACCGTCAACATCAACGAGGACCCTCATCAATACGCATACCGTGAGAACCGATCAACAGAGGACGCCATTTCTTCCGTGGTCCACACTGCTCTCACCCACCTGGATCAGAAGGACTCATACGTGCGTCTGCTCTTTGTGGACTTCACATCTGCCTTCAACACCATGATCCCCCAAACTCTGATAGACAAACTATCTACACTTGGACTAAGCCCCTCTATTTGTAACTGGGTACTAGACTTCTTAACAAACAGACCACAGTCCGTGAAGATCCACAACTTCTCCTCCTCCACCATAACCCTCAGCACTGGCTCTCCTCAAGGATGTGTGCTGAGCCCCCTTCTGTTCACTCTGCTCACATATGATTGTACAGCCACACATCCAGGCTGTCATATTGTTAAGTTTGCAGATGATACAGCGGTGGTGGGATGCATCACAAACAATGATGAGTCCAGCTACAGACAGGAGGTGGAACACCTGGAGAGCTGGTGCAAAGAGAATAATCTTCACATGAATGTGAAGAAGACAAAGGAGATGATTGTGGACTTCAGAAGGAACAAACACACCCACGCCCCACTGAAAATAGGTGGGTCTGCAGTGGAAGTGGTCTCCAGCTACAAATACTTGGGTGTACACATGAATGATAACCTCAGCTGGAGCAACAACACCACCAGCCTGATCAAGAAAGGTCATCAGAGACTCTACTTCCTCAGACGGCTGAGACGTGCTGGTCTGAGCAGCCCAGTCCTCACCTCCTTCTACAGGTGTGCAGTGGAGAGCGTCCTGTGCTCCAGCATCAACGTGTGGCATGGAGGCTGCACAGTTGAAGAGAGGAAAGCTCTACAGAGAGTGGTGAAGGCTGCACAGAAGTCTGTTGGAGTCAGTCTCCCCACCATCACAGACATTTACACCTCCAGATGCAGGAAAAGAGCCACCTGCATCATGAAAGACCTCACTCACCCAGCACACTCACTCTTTGCCCCACTCCCCTCAGGACGGAGGTTGAGGAGCATCAAATGTAGAACCACTAGACTGAGGAACAGCTTCTACCCTGAGGCTGTTAGACTCATGAATAAATAAAAATAAAATAAAAAATAAACACTGCAAAATATCACATCATGTGCTGATGCTGATCTGTTTTCTTGTTGCTGTGTTCATCTGTGTTC
>JBBPBX010054497.1:4985-16429 GCA_038048925.1 Garcialebias charrua | reverse complement strand
GTATAAAACTTCTCGTTCTCACAGCTTCCATTCAGAATTGAAAAAGACTTCTGGACAGAAGTCGAAACGTTTTCTGTTACAAATAAAGTCCAGTTGATCCTGAATTGAACGCCTTTTTGATTCTTCTCAGTCTCACAGCTGCCATTCTGGATTGAAAAAGCCTTTTGGATAAAGGGTGAAACGTTTTCTGCAACAAATAAAGTCCAGTTGATCTTGTATTGAACGCCTTTTTTGATTATAAAACATGAGAAATAGAAAAAAAAATGTTTTTAGTCACTTAGTGTAACAGTTTTATTCCCTGCCCTTCCTCAACTTCAGGCTACTCTGACTGTTCTTCTGTGCTCATCTCCTCCATGTGATGCTGGTTGCCTCTCATAAAAATCAACACTTCAAAATTGGTGTCAGACAAGCTGGCTCTCTTGGCCCTCAAAATGTCCTTTCCCATCGAGAACAGGCGTTCAACTGCTGCACTGGAGGGGATGGGTGTGTTATATTTGGTGAACAGATCGATGAGTACCTGCTCACCCAAAAAGGCAGCATCGGTCAACACCACGTTTAAATCTCAAATACACGGGTGTGTCGCCACGGCATTTATACATGATGAAAGTAACCCAAATACATAAAACTAACGACTCGCCGTCGAATGGTCGACACAAAACGCACAATAAAATCCTTCGGCCACGTTAATTTGGCTTGAAACAGCTGGGTTTTCTAAGGATTTATACATGATGAAAGTAACCCAAATACATAAAACTAACGACTCGCCGTCGAATGGTCGACACAAAACGCACAATAAAATCCTTCGGCCACGTTAATTTGGCTTGAAACAGCTGGGTTTTCTAAGGATTTCCATTAGTAACCCACAACCAACCGGCAGACACAGTTAGCGTCTATAGGTACTCAACAGATTTAATGAAAAGTAATAAAAATACATGAAAATAACGACTCACCGTCGCGTGGTATACACAGAACACAAAATAGAATCCTCCGGCCGCGTTAATTTGGCTTGAAACAGCTGGGTTTTCTAAGGATTTGTCCAAGTACCCAGCACAAACAGCTAGCCACGGAATTAGCCTCTGAGTTCACCTCTAACCCGGAAGCTGTCGAGATGGAATAGTCCATTTTTAGTAGGGGGATAATGAAATCAACCGTTTTTTAAATTGCTTATTTAATGATTGTTTTCATCGTAACTATAATTATTTTTATGTTAAATGTAGATTAACAAGCAGGATCAATGTTAGGAATTAGGTGACTGGCCGGGGCGCGGCGGGGCCGGGGCCTCATGCTGATGGGATCCCCAGGCATTTACCTACATGGTAGATCCCCCCCTCTGCTCCCTCCCCCCTCCAACCCTCCCCTCCAACCCTTCCTCCTCTCTGCTGTTTACGGTGGGGAAAAAGGTAAAACAAGCAGCATAGAGCTTGTAAATAAGTTTATTGGTTTTTACTGATAGATAATTAGTTATTAGCGGTACTGCATTTTAAATAAAAATAGCAGAAATCCGCTTATGAATTATAAAAGTTAGTCAATTCACAAAAACGCTGACAAAAAGTTTAGGTCCACTGTAAGCGGAATAGCGATTTAGCGCTCCCTAGCGTTCATTCGCCCACCTTTGATCCCCACTAAGACTCAAGCTTCTTGCTGTGAGGCAACAGAGCTGGCCTCTGCTCCACCGTGCAGCCCAGAATCTCATGTGTGAAGACTTGAAGTTCTTCTGGTGTGTATGTGTGTGTGTAGACTGATGGGGACGATGCCAAGCTGTTTGAGTGGCATGATGGACCATTGGTGCTGGCCATGAAAGGAGGAGCAGCGTTCCTCATGGATGAGATCTCCCTGGCAGACGACTCGGTGCTGGAGAGGCTCAACAGGTACAACTCTTGTATCCACATGCAGACCTCATCAACATTTTGATGTGCATTACTTCCTGTGTTCTCACTGGCGTGTACGCCTGCTTTGGTTTATTCAAACAAGATTCAAAAGCTCTATACATGTGCTTAGTACCTGTATTTACTAGAGCCCGACTGATGTGGAAATGTTGGCTATCGCCTACACGTATGTTGGGAGGGGAAGGCGACTGCCGATAATCGATATAATGGCTGAAAATCTTTGAGCTTTGTCAACCTCCAAGTATCTAAGAAAACAAAGAGTGGGGCGGAGCTTGTTTGTTTAGCACAGCTGTTAACAGACATGACGCTAAGCTAATCAGATCCACACTTTAATTAGTCCCACTGTAGATTTACAAGTGGTGCACTGGTCATAAAAACAGGCTTCCTAAGGTGTGTTCACATTTTCTATCCTCCACTGTTCACCATAAAGTTATCACGTTTGCTACAAAAATATAAATTAAACAAACACCTTCCTGTTCGTTGTTAAAACAGTCCGTCACATGTGAAGGTTTAATTAGCGTTGACCTCAGCAGAGTTTATTTTTCTTTGCAGAGAAGTAAATACAGTATTTAAGACAATGCATTTCACAGAGGACGACGACGACGATAATGTTACTAACACAGGATGTCCTCACCAACTGGAAGCTCAATCCAACAGGACTTGTTGCTGTAACTACTGACAACGGGGCTAATGTCATGAAGGCAGTGCAACTGAGCACTAACGTTAGCTTGCTAACTTGACAGTCACGTAGCTAATGACAAGAGGGTTGAAGATAATTTATTATTGTTGTTTTGTTTTCAATTTATAGATCAGTTAAAATAAACTCACCATGCTCTGTTCAGCAAAATATGTTACACAGTGGCTCCCTGCTTCAAAAGTCTTGAAAGTGAAACTTAAGTGAACAGCCATGACTTGAAAGTAGTCTTCATTCTCCCTCTGCTGGATATAGTGTACAACTATGGCTGGTTCCAGCATTTTAGGGGCGAACATTAGAAGTTTTTATATGGGTGCATAATGGGACAAATATCACAGATACTGACATGTCCCCAAAGGCCTATATTGGGCCTATCGATATATTGGTTGGGCTCTAGTATTCATTATGCATATAATAATACATACAATCACAGTTGTTATGGTAAATGATAAACTTCTGCTCACAGTGGTTACCACTCAGTTTAAGTTCTTCTGGTGTAATAAAGGAAATTTCAGCCTTTTTCAGGTGGTTTACAGTGAATTCATCCAGTCCGATTTGAAATTTTACTGTTTAGGCTTAGTAAAAGTTTTTTTTTTTTTTTAAATAAAGTTTATCACATTATCTAACAACAAGGGGATAAGTTTTGGTTGTTTTATTAGTTTATTTTTTATTTTTTATTCATTGTTGAATTGCTTAACATTTTATTTGCAGTATTTATTCAGCTTGAACGTGTCCCATTCATTGGAAACATTGTGTGGTTTATTTAGTGACATGTTGTCGTCATATAAAGACAAATACCTGCAGGTATTGAAGCCTTTGCAGAAGTTTTGACTCTTGTTTGTTGTCAGTGTGCTTGAGACAGAAAAGTCCCTGGTGTTGGCTGAGAAAGGGAGTGGAGACAACGATGACGTGGAGCTGATCAGAGCACATGCAGGTTTCCGTCTTGTTGCTACCATGAACCCTGGAGGAGACTTTGGCAAGAAAGAGGTTTGTAACGCTTGAGTGCAGCCATGGAAGAAATAAAACAATAAATTCATGTACATCCACATTCAGGTCTAAGGTTACATAATACAAGGTGCATGAGTGTCCTCAAGTGAAGAGAAGCTGAGCTTCTTGTGAACTTTATGCTGATTAAGTCAAGTTTATTGTGACTTGTGTGACGTGAGCACTGCTCACTCTTTGTACGCATCACAACACTGTCACTGAGAGTAAACAGCTGCTGTGTGGCACTTTTACAAAATGACTCCAAAGTCCAGTCTGTCTTTAGGCTGCCTCAGACCATTGCTAAAAAATTAATGAAGCAAGCCCCCTCCCAAAAAAAATAATAATAAAAAGATGCAAGCTTTACAGAACTAAATGAGGTGTGGATCAGAACTCAGCTGTGTTGACATAGAGCACTACACATGAAATGTGTCAGGAACATCTCCCCTTGTATCATTTTCAAAACTGTTTAATGGTTCACTTTTTCCAACACAGGAAAAACTCATGGAATTTGAATAAACATCAAATATCTGGGAATCTGAACTGATCTTCTATTAAAATATGATCTTTAGGACATTTTGACATGTACATGTTTTAATCGTAGTATTCTAGTATCATGGAGTCCATGTTCCTCTACAGTGTTTATATTACATGTGTCCTCACTGATTGACCCTGGTGGTTTGTTAGTTTCTCATATTATACAAATTAATGATTAGAAATGATTGATGTATGCACAGACTGCATGCTACAGTGTACTTCCTGTCATTTCTCTGAATGTGACTCTGCTCGCCACCTGAGAGGCTAAGTCCTGGGTGTTTTGTGTGACTGAAATATCTCCTGCAATTTCAGGATTTACTCAGGGAACAATGGGAATTTTGTTTTCATGAAGTACTAGGAACACTCTTATAGTTTAGCAGTTTTTTTTCTTCCTAAATTCAAAGTTGCTGTTTGTCATTGTTCATCTTTTCTGTAATGAATTAAGGCTTTTAAACCCTGCAGCCTGCTGATCTCACATGCACATATTCTGTTCAATTCATTTTATTTATATAGCACCATGTCACAACAGAATTCATCTCAGGTCACTGAACAGAAAAATTCACATACATTAAATATAGGATATATTATTATAATTACATGTATATAAGGTTTTTAACAACATATTTTTAGCAACGGACTCTGGTGACAGTGTTGTCCTCCTGCTTTTAGATTTATCATCTGCTTTTGACACCGTGGACCATAACATCTTACTATGTCGTTTGAAACAATGGGGGGGTGTCAGCGGTGCAGCACTGAACTGGTTTAGGTCCTACTTAGCCGACCGTACTTTCTGTGTCCGCCTTGGTGACCATGAGTCCTCCTCTGCTCCTCTTCTGTGTGGGGTTCCTCAGGGCTCAGTCTTAGGCCCCCTCCTCTTCACACTATACCTGCTCCCTCTTGGCTCCATTCTTAGAAAATATGGGATCTCCTTTCATTGTTATGCGGATGATACGCAGATTTATGTCCCGCTTCAGAAAAAGGACTCCAACTCTCTGGCCCCTCTGTTTTCATGTCTGGAGGACATCAAAGCCTGGATGGCTGTGAACTTTTTAAAGTTTAATGAGGGGAAGACTGAGGTGATGGTTTTTGGAAGCTCAACTGAGACTCCCAAGGTCAATGTTGGTTCCTTGGCTCAATACATCAGACCTATTGTTACAAACCTGGGGGTCAAGATCGATGCAGGACTAAAATTTGAAAACCACATCAGAGCAGTTGTTAAAACTAGTTTTTTCCACCTGAGGCAGCTGGCTAAGGTGAAGCCAATTCTTTCCAAGCAGAATTTTGAAACAGTAGTTCACGCCTTTGTGACCACACGACTGGACTACTGTAACGCACTCTATATAGGAATCAGTGATTCCTGTATCTCTCAGCTTCAGAGGGTACAGAACGCCGCTGCACGACTTTTAACTGGCACACGAAAGTTTGACCACATTACTCCTGTTTTAACCTCCCTGCACTGGCTGCCCGTACATTACAGGATTCATTTTAAAGTTCTTTTATTTGCTTTTAAAGCGCAAAATGGTCTTGCCCCGCCCTATCTGTCCGAGTTGCTGCAGCCATACGCACCCTCTCGATCCCTCAGGTCATGTGATCAGCTGCTCCTGAGTGTCCCAAAGACAAAACGCAAGCTCAGAGGAGACCGTGCTTTTGCTGTGGCAGCTCCTAAACTGTGGAACAACCTTCCCTTGAACATCAGACTCTTCCCTGTCTGTTTTTAAATCTCTTCTTAAAACCCATCTCTTCTCCCTGGCCTATGACACCATCTGCGATGTTGACTTTTAATAATTTTAGTCGCTTGTTTTATCTGAGTGTATGTTTCCTCAACTTTTATTATGTGACTTTTATTTATTTTAATTATTTTATTACCTGATTGTGATTGTTTTGTTGTGTGTACAGCACTTTGGTCCTGTAGGTGTTTAAAGTGCTCTATAAATAAAGCTGGTATGGTATGGTATGGTAATAACTGTATTATTATTATATAGTATAATATAGAGTATGGTCGCACAGACTGTGTGTCATCACTAGTTTATGTTTCTGAGCCGTTTGAATGTCATGGCTCTGTTTGACCTCGCCTGGTCATAAAGACAGATTCACAGCAGGCTGACTTCAGCGCCCCATCCCGCCTCAACGCATGCAGACATCACACGGAGACGGCCAGAAGACGTCTCAGTCCTGGCTCGAAGTGTTTTGTGAAAGTTCCTGTACTGAGAGTTTGTTTGTGTGGGGGTCATCTCTCACTGCTGTGTTCTCTGTTTTGGACAGCTCTCTCCTGCTCTCAGGAACCGCTTCACAGAGATCTGGTGTCCTCAGTCCAACAGACGCAGTGACCTGGTCCACATCATCCAACACAACCTTCGCCCCGGCCTCTCACTGGAAGGTAAACTAAAGGGTTAAGATTTGTTCTGCAAGCATCAACACTGAGCCGACGTCACTCTGTCGGTGTCCTTCTGTAAGTGTTATCACATTCATAACTACTTCAGGTAACTTTCAGCCATTTCACACATTCAGATATCAAAATGTTCAGAACATTACAGAACGTTGATTATTTGATTTTTTTTACTTTATTTGCATTTTTAGAAACGTATAAAGATCTCTACATTTCTTTGAGAAACTTTGTGCTCTTTGAAGTCTTTTCAGTACACTTTCTTCATTTTTAGCTACTGTTTGGCCAGTCTTAGCTGCTAGCTACTGTTCTGATCATTTTAGCTTCACTGTTCAGCTAGCTTTAGCTTTGGGCCACTGGTCAGCTAGTTTTAGGGTTTACCCTTAGCTAAATTTAGCTTTTATCTTATTTAGAATTTTTTTTGCTTTTAGCTACTCTTCAGATGGATTAAGTTTTTTAGCTACTGGTAAGATGAGTTTAGTGTTTAGCCTATGCTAATTTTATCCTTAGCTACTGTTCATTTGGTTTAAGCTTTTAGCTGCTGGTTAGCTGAGTTTAGTGTTTAGTCTGCTAATTTTAGCTTTTATATTTTGTTTAGAAATGTTTTTGCTTTTAGCTACTGTTCAGCTGGGTTTAGGTTTTGGCACCAGATCAGCTGGATTTTTAGCCTTTGCTAATACTAGCGTTTAGCTTTGATTTAGCAAATTTCAGGTTAAAGCATTTGTTTTGCATATTTATCTTTCAGCTGTTTTTCTAATTTTAGCTTCTATTTTGCTTGTTTAAACTTTTAACGGTTATTTAATGTATTCGCCTATGAGTTCCAGCCGGTGCTCACCTGATGACTGGCTGATTGTTCTCGTCTGGTGATCAAACGTGTCAGATCTGCCGAGTATGTGACTCTTTCGCTGAACTGCAGGGGGTGACATCGCAGAGCTGATGCTGGACTTCATCGGGTGGCTCACCCAGCAGGACTTCGGTCGTCGCTGCATTCTGAGCGTCAGAGACATCCTGTCCTGGGTTAACTTCCTCAATGCTGTGAGCCAGCCGGACAGCGTGGAGGCTCTGGAGGAAGAAGAAGAAGAAGCAAGTGGTCTGGACACCATTACAGCGTTTGTCCACGCTGCATGTTTGGTGTACATAGACGGCATTGGCTCAGGTGAGTCAACAGCTTGTGTGAGTGTTGGGGTCAGAGCAGGAGTCTGGGTCTGGTCACTGGGCTGGTTCTTCCTGCAGGAACCACAGCGTCGTGTGCAGACGATGCTCTCTCAGCTCGCCAGATGTGCCTGGGCTTCCTGCAGCAGAGGTTGAGGAAGATGACCAGGCTGGATCAGGAGGCGATGGACAACCTGAGACTCTACGACAGCAGCTTGCTGCGGGAACCCCGGTGGGGAGAAGACTTCTTCGGTATCGAGCCCTTCTACGTGGCCTTAGGTATGAACTTCTTTCATAACTTCTGTGTGAGACGTCAGAGTGAGAAGGAATGGGAAACTGTTGTTGATGTCTCTTCAAAGGGGAGGTGTAGAAGAAGTGCAAATGGAGCCTACAAGAAGTTTATCTTATTGATAACTTCAAACATTAAATTAATTTATTCCTTGTGCTTAATGGTTGTTGTTCTTTATTAAAAACCACAGAGACATTTTACAGGATACAGGTAGTCCCCGACTTATGACGCACTTCCGTTCCTACGTGACGTCGTAAAGCGAATTTCGTTGTAAGTCGGAAAATATGTACAAACTGCACCTTATGTACGTACAATACTGTATTTTACCAAGCACTTAGCCTATCCTAACACAGTACCCTACATAATTATCAAAAAACACATACAGTACATTTGGAGCCACAATGAAGGAAAAAAAGAGTTAATTTCTTACTGGGAGCGAGTGAAGCCTTCCTCTGTCTGTTAGCATGTTAGCTCGTTGCTCCTTCGGTCCAGCTCCGCTGTTTCCGCCATCTGGTGACACGTCCACCTCCGTGCACCTTTTGTTTACGATGTAAAACCGCCGTCAAACTCTGTCCAGTAAGGTCTCCACCTCCACTGCTGCTGTTTCTTCCGTGAAACTCAGTCCAGAGCGGGTCTCTCTGTGTTTTTCCGCTGCGTCAAGCGACTGCTACTTCTACCGTCAAACAGGAAGTACAACCGGAACTGGCTTTTCAAAAAAAAATTAATACATTTTTTTATGAGATGCGTGACGTAACCACGAAACGTCTTAACTCGAGACAGTCGTAACCCAAGGACTACCTGTATTTTAAGTTATCCAGTTGTGTGATATTCTTGTAATTTACTTTATACTTTGTCTCTTTAACTCCTTGGTAAAGTTATGCCCAAGGTATTTTAAAGTTACTGTAAATTAGTTTGTGTATTCCACATTTTTGTGAAGTAGGTAGAGTGTTAAATCTCGAAGAACTCAGTTAAGATTGTATTATTGTGAAGTAGGTAGAGTGTTAAATCTCGAAGAACTCAGTTAAGATTGTATTATAGCTCTGCGTTCGGCCGTACGCCGCTCTACGCCATCCGTACGCAGAGGCACAAGCGTACCATGTACACGCCAAGCTCAAATTTTACGACCGCGTACCCAAACGCGTTGTCGCACAATAAACTGCCCGGCGCCGGACTGTTTTGTATGAGACACAAACATATTAAATTCCTCTTCTTCATCCCTGATCTGGACTTTTCTTTAGTTTTTTTGCCAAAAGTCAAGTGATCGCTTCCTCCTCCACTGACTCCATGACTGAAATGATGAGGAAATGAATGAATTTGTCATGAGCGAATTAAACTCGTGTCCAACGTGGCTGCGCAAAGTTCTGCAGATTTCCTGGTGGGCTGTGGGCTGCAGGACCAGCGCCCCCTGTTTTTTATTTATTTTTCAGAACTTTTTAATATAAACACAGAACACCGCTGCGCTGAAGCTGTGTGAAGCTGCCGACTAGCCTTTTTTTCTCCCCCTGACCTGTCAATCAATTCAGTAGGCGTGTCAGCAAATGACCAATCAGTGAACGCTCTGCACTGTGGCTGCTCAAATGACGTCAAGAATTTGGAGCGAAAACGCGAGAATGAACGCGAGAACGAACGCAGAGCTGTGCGGGTGAACGTGCACGCACAGAACACGTGCGTACGGACGGCGTACGGCCGAACACAGAGCTATGGGGGGGCCTTTAGACTTGCAGTCTGCCTGAAGTGTTTGTAAAGAAGTAACCAGCCAGTTGTGCAGCTGTGCTTTGTGTGTCTTATTTTATTGTCCCCGTCGAGGAGCCAAGTGGAGAATTGGAAATACTCATCTGTCCGACTGTCCGTCTCATGAGCATGAATTTAAAAATAAGTGAGGCATCAACTTCCATATTGGAGGTGTGGCTGCATCTATGTGTACGAAAGGTCACTACCGGTATTTAAAATTGGGTTGCCTCATCGATATCCAACATGGCCACCACCATATTTGTAAACCAGCCACCCCCATCATTTGAGGAAACTATTTTTTCTAGTTTTTGTATTTGTTAAAATATTAGTTTTTGTTTTTTTTTTTCTCTCAAATGATTAGTGTGAAGGCCACCATTGGCCACCCCCCGACTCCACCACTGCACCTGGTGGTGGGTGAAATTTCTCCCTCCACTCGGCAGATCTGTCACTTCATGCTAGAGAAGAAAACAACCTCCCTCTGTTCTTCTCAGTGTATCTTCTACCTACTTGAACATCTTGCACCAAAAACACAATAGCTGCCCGCTGCCACCTGGTGGTGATTGGGTTAAATGCAGAGTCAAATTTCGTCTTGTATGGAAACATGCACAGATGACAAAAATATGACATTATTATTATTATTATAAAGGTTTATTTACATTCCCTGTTCAGTTCCAGTCCAGAAAAACGTTTAAAGAACTACAAGCACAACTCAAACCTCTCGGTGATGCGGGACCTCGGCACACTGCTCGTGTTTTCTGCTCATGACTGAAGCTAATGTCCTTGCAGGTCCTTGTCCAGCGAGCTGCAGCCTGTCGGACTACGCCTTAACTGCAGGCACCACAGCAACCAACGCCCAGAGGCTTTTACGGGCTCTGAAGCTGAGGAGGCCGGTGCTGTTGGAGGGCTCCCCCGGTGTGGGGAAGACCAGTCTAGTGGCGGCGCTGGCTAAAGCTTCTGGCAATCATCTGGTCAGGATCAACCTCTCAGAGCAAACGGTAAGGTGCCGTTTTTATTTTTCTCTTGAATGAGTCCCATCACGCTGACATCTGGCTGAACATGAGCTCTTTTCTGCAGGATGTGAGCGACTTGTTTGGGACTGACCTGCCTGTAGAAGGAGGGAAGGGGGGAGAGTTTGCTTGGCGTGACGGCCCCCTTTTGGCTGCCTTGAAGGCAGGCCACTGGGTGGTCCTGGATGAGGTAGGAACTACTGCAAGAAGAATTTCACAGCCCATATATATATATATTGTTTTGGCCAGTGGCTGTTTAGTTTCCCCGATGTAAGACTGATCACAGCCCTCCTGACACTGAACAGCATACACAATGTTACTCTGTTTGTGCCTGGGGACTGGAGCTTTGGGATGAACCAGTCTTTGCCTTAATGTATTTTGGAGTTTAAAAGCCACTGGGACATTATGTTTAGAAAATAAACATCTCAATTTCTCAGAAACTCCCGCAACATACGGAACGAACACTCATCTCTAGGCCAGCGGTCAGTCGTTCAGGGATGAAGATGTTCACATCCTTGATAGAGAGGAACGATGGTTTGAGAGTGGACTAAAGGAGGCCATCTTTGTGAAAATAAACTGTCCATCATTAAACAGAGGTGGAGGCCTCCGTGTTCAACTGTCCCCCTCTTACAATGCTGTTATTGCTATTATTACTCAGCCCTCTGAATAGCAAACAACCATCAGGTTGTTTCATCGTTAGGCTGATGGTCCTCCTTGATCATGTGAGCAGCTGGTTTTGGCTGTCAGCAGCAAACTGGTTGATCCACTATGAGAAGGTGCTATT
>JBBPBX010054495.1:4134-23445 GCA_038048925.1 Garcialebias charrua | reverse complement strand
CAAATTTAAGATATATGATAAAGATGATAATTAAAAACTACCAAGAATACTGAAGAAACAGCTTTTGTCACCTGTCCCCACTCCATAACCTACACTTTACAATAAAACATGATAAATAAAATCCTAAAGAACTGTTATTTTTTTGGGGGGGTTGTGTGACTGCTAATCCCATTTATGGTTTACATATATTTTTTTCAAAATAAATATATTTTATTTTTGTTAAAATACATATTTTAGTTGTGTCCCTTGGTTTTCACTCAGTCCTGTTACCATAACACATTAGCCCATTTGAAAGATTTGGAACGTTCCAGAAGTCACATGGTCATCAAGAAGTTTCATCAGTTTGACCTTGGGAACACCAAAAGTAAGTTCTTTCATTTATTTTTCTGTAAATTTGATAATGTTTCAACTATGGCTGAAAGGGTCAATCTCAACACTCTCTCCTGTTACCTAAATTATCTCTTAGTTTTCATTTGTTCATTAAAAACAAACAAATTTTATGTAAATCACTGGAATGTGCTCAGTTGCTTCATGCTATTAGCAAGGATGCCATGTGGCTATATTTCATGTATTTGCTAACTTTATGCTAAAAACTCAGTCCTGTTACTGATATACTCAGTCCTGTTACTTTTACAAGAGTAACAGGACTGAGTACTATATCAGTAAGAGGACTGAGTGATTTGCAATTATTGCAATTATTAATCAGTATTACACTATTTATCTGATTGTTAAGTTGTATTGTTGAAATAAGTATTTGTTGAGCTATATGTTCAGTTTAATAATATTAATAAATACTGACAGGGAGCTAAGCCATCACTCAAGACATAAGGGCCCACCAGCAATCTGGCAGCACTTGTCACCAGTTCTCGATTACCGGTACATCCAAGACGTACATCCAGAGGCCTCCACAATCCATTTTTTCAGTGATGGCCCATGCTCTCAGTATGGACAGAGAGGACATTTTTTCATGTTTTCTACTGAGCTGTTCAAACGAGGATTCACTGCCGGAACGTGGAACTTCTTTGAGGCAAGCCACGGAAAGGGTGCACCGGGTGATGTGGGAGGTGCCCTTTAAAGCAAGGCTGACAGTCTGGTGAGCAAAGGGACAGACATCACTGATGCTGCAGAACTGTTTGCTGTATTGAAAAATACAGAAACAGCAATAAAGTTGTTTTTTGTCAGTGATGAAGCAGTAGAGAAAGCAGTTCAGGAGATGCCCACAGATGTGCCACCAATTCCATCCACTATGAGGATGCATCAAACAGTGACTCTTTCCCAAGGAGAACTGACATACAGGGATGTCAGCTGCATCTGCACAACAAAACAAATCTTGACCTGTGAATGTTTCAATACAAAACATTTCACATTCAATCATCAACACACAACACCCACAGCCAAAGAAATTATGTGGCAAAGTCCTGAAATTGTTGGTAAATGGTGTGTGGTGAAGTATGGTGGTGACCTTTACCCAGGTGTCATCATAAATACAAGTGAAACACACATTGAGGTCCGCTACATGCACAAAATGGGTTTTTCTGACATACTGTGGTATCTTTTGGAAGATGTTTTGAGTATCATTCCACCTCTGAAGCCAGTCACAGCTCACTACATGGAAATTGAAAAGGATGTCTGGGCTAAACTACAGAATGCCACTTACAAAAGGCCACATAAATTTGTTATCACACAGACACACACACAACACTCACGCAAGATGGTCCTCACTCTGTAGCAGAAACAGGGACTCACCCACTCAGTCCCTTTTTGCCTTTGTTCAGTCCTGTTACCTGTAGTTCAGTCCTGTTACGTCATGGTATTTTGGGAAAAAAAAACATTAAACTACTTTCCCCCGTTTTGTTTGGTCTGTCTTTTACCTAACTGTTTAATACATTACATGATCATAAATGTAATAAACTTTTGCTTTTGGTCTCTGTACATTTTTAAATATGCCTTTGGAAATTTTAGAGAAACACAATTTCTGTTTGTATGAAGGGACTTTTTGGTCAAAAAAAAGAAATTATTTAAGTATCTATTAAATCATTCCATCAAAAATAAAGACCTTATTAGGAATATACAATAAAATTAGTTGTTATATTTTAAAATATGCTTTTTGGATGTCAAATGAGTTTTGGTAACAGGACTGAAAAAAATGCAACCATCTTCGACTTTGAAGCTTAATAAAAAATTAAATAAAATCACCTAAGATGGGCCAATGGTCATTTTGAATAGTTACACATGTATATGACTATATCCAGTTAAAAAAACATGTAAAAAATATATTCAACTTTGGAGACTTACTACAAGTAAAAGGCACCCATTCGGTGGAATGACCCTAGGATAAAAGTCCGCCCGTGGTGATTTTATTTTGTAAATACGGATGTTGTGCTCGTTCCTTTTCCTGTTGGTGCGACGTAATCTTTGAAAGTTGACTCCGGCACAGCTCCGGCGTCCGGCAGAAATAGGATGGGATCCTATTTTGACGGACTGCCGTCCGCTCGCCGCCGCCGTGCGGAGCCAGTGTAAACTCTCTCATTGATTATAATTGGGTGCGTATTTGCTGCGGAGGTCGGACCGGAGCGGACCGGAGCCGGAATGCATGTAGTGTAAATTGGGGGTTAGTCTGCCTTCAGGTCCAGACTAGCCTGGTTAAAACCAGACCCTTGTCCTTCACTTTGCTTCGTACTAGGGTCTGGGACTTCTCCCATAGACAAGGATTTCTCCGGTAGATTTTTGACTGGACCAATCAGAGAACAGAAGGGGCAGAGTTTTTGGCCCCTAACCCACGCCCCCACCTGTCCCAGCGCGCAGCCAGCGAGCATTCACATGTTCTCATTCAAAGCGATGCAAAGCGATGCAGGACTGTTTTATATGTGACAGAAATGTATTAATTTCCCTTTCTTAATCCCTTATCTGGAGTTTTCTTTTTTTTTGCCAAAAGTCAAGTGATCGCTCCCTCCTCCCTCCTCCCCCTCCTCCTCTCCCTCCGCTGTCGCTGTCGCTGCATATTCTGTGTTTATATGTTAATAAAAAAATAAAATAAAACCATGGATCGCTGGTCCAACACACCAGAAGACCAGAAAATCTGATGGGACTCGGGCAGCAATGTAAAACCTGAGTTTAATTCTCTCGTGACAAACTGAGGCATTTCCTTATAGCGGAAGGAGAGGAGGAGGAGGGAGGAGGGAGCGATCACTTGACTTTTGGCAAAAAAAAAAAAAGAAAACTCCAGATAAGGGATTAAGAAGGGGAAATTAATACATTTGTGTCACATATAAAACAGTCCTGCATCGCTTTGCATCGCTTTGAATGAGAACATGTGAATGCTCGCTGGCTGCGCGCTGGGACAGGTGGGGGCGTGGGTTAGGGGCCAAAAACTCTGCCCCTTCTGTTCTCTGATTGGTCCGGTCAAAAATCTACCGGAGAAATCGTTGTCTATGAGAGAAGTCCCAGACCCTAGTACGAAGCGAAGTGAAGGACAAGGGTCTGGTTTTAACCAGGCTAGGTCCAGACCTCTTGCAATAGAGAGCTGTGATCTCAATGGGATTTGCCTGGTTAAGTAAAGGTTAATAAATAAACTGGTTATGGGGCCCAAAGCCTGGGCCCCATAAGAAGTGCTGTTGCTGGATTAGGGGTTAGTTTTAGGGTAAAGTGCAAACTGGTAATGGTTAGGTTTGGGTCAGGGTCAGTTTTTAAATGTGTCATTTTGTCCATACATCACTTATAAAAAATAAATAAAACACAGCATAAATTTTATTTTATTGTATTTATTTATTCATTTCAATTTTAAAACACAAAGACAATTTCAAAACAAAAAATAAAATAAAAAAACAACATAAAATGAAAGGAAGCAGAAGAAGAAAAATCTTATATCTGCTCCTTCTTAAACAAAATCAATTCAAACAATAATCATCAATACGTAATACAGTACAACAATACATAACTATCAAAATTTACCGTTTATAATTCATATGATATTTAACAAACTTATATGTATATTTTCAACAAAATAGTCTTAATCCTTTTCTTAAATATAAACATTGACTCCACTTTTTTAACATCATTTTCCAAACTATTCCATAAACCTATTCTCCGTGTTGAAGTAGACCGACCTTTTAAACTAGTTCTATATTTTGGTTTTACAAAAATATCCATTCCCTTAAGATTATAACAACTCTACCAGACACCTCAATCAAATCGTTTACATATAAAATAAACAACTTAGGTCCAAGTACTGAACCTTGTGGTACTCCACATGAAATTCTACATATATTAGATCTTACACCATTCAACTGTACAAATTGTTTTCTATCCCTCAAATAACTACTTATCCACTGTAAAACAGTACCTCTAATACTATATTGATTCAATTTATCCAGTAAAATGGTGGGATCAATAGTCAAATGCCTTCTTTAAATCCACAAATACACTTACACAATGTTGTTTTTGATCAACCGCTGTAGTAACTTGTTCCATCAACTCCATAAGATGTTGAATTTTTTAAAATCTAAAACCATATTGACTATTGCTTAAAATATGATGTTTATCAAGAAATTTGCCTAATCTGGTCACAAACAATCTTTCAAGAATTTTTTTGAAAATTGTGGCAACAAAGATATAGGTCTATAGTTATTAAATACACATTTGTCACCATTTTAAAAAGAGGAACCACCTTAGCAATTTTCATTCTGTCAGGTAATATTCTTTTTGAAAATGACAAATTACAGTTATATGTACCGGTAAATGGCTCAATAACATGACTAATTTCTTTTACAACCATCATATCCATGTCTTCACAATCTTTTGATTTTTTTTGTCAGTACATTTTTCAACTACCTTCATTATTTCTTCTTTATCTGTTCCACCTAGAAACATACTATTTACGCAACCATTTATCAAATACAGGTAACTCACATTTTTTTCCACTTTAGGAATTGAAGCTGCAAGGTCAGACCCAACAAAATTACAAAATAGTTATTAAATCCATTAACGATTTCATTATCATCATTTCCACAATATTGTCCACAAAATGTTGTGAAAGTCCCATACCAACCTTGTGCTTTATCAAAACATTGTTCATTACTCGCCATGTTACCTGCATATCACCATTACATTTAGGTAATAATCCACTATAATACTCTGATGCATGCTCAATAATCCAGGTAGAAAAATCTAAAAAAGCTAAGTCTGGTCCTCTGGACATTCAAAAAATAAAACAAAACAAAGCAAAAAAAATGTAGAAACGTTTCGTCTTTCGTCCGAAAGACTTCCTCAGTCTGAGTTGCTGTGTTCAGCTCAGTCTTATAAATAGCACCCTCCCACAGTGTTGCACAACCAGTTGGCTGATGACAGCCTGAAACCAGTTGCTCACATGATCAAGGAGGGCCATCAGCCTAACAATGGATCATTAGCACCCTGATGGTTGTTTGCTATTCACAGAGGGCTGAGTGATACTAGCAATAACAGCATTGTAAGAGGGGGACAGTTGAACCCGGAGGCCTCCACCCCTGTTTAATGATGGACGGTTTCTTTTCACAAAGATGGCCTCCTTTACTCCTCTCTCAAACCATCGTTCCTCTCTATCAAGGATGTGAACATCTTCATCCTTGAAAGAGTGACCGCTGGCGTGGAGATGAGTGTAGACTGCAGAGTCCTGACCTGATGATGTTGATCTTCTGTGCTGGGCCATCCTTTTGGCCAGTGGCTGTTTAGTTTCCCCGATGTAAGACTGATCACAGCCCTCCTGACACTGAACAGCATACACAATATTACTCTGTTTGTGCCGGGGGACTGGATCTTTGGGATGAACCAGTCTTTGTCGTAATGTATTTTGGGGTAACTCAGCAGCCAGACAGAAGGAGAAATCACACACAAAACAGGCTCTAGAGAAATGTGGATATCCTAACTGGGCCTTCCTGAAAGCAGAGAAGAAACCCAAACAGGACTCCAGCCAGCCATCAGGTGAAAAGAAGGAACCCAGACCCAGACCAGTGGTCATTCCGTATGTTGCGGGAGTTTCAGAGACATTGAGACGTTTATTCTCTAAACACAACGTCCCAGTGGCTTTTAAACCCCAAAATACATTACGGCAAAGACTGGTTCATCCCAAAGATCCAGTCCCCCGGCACAAACAGAGTAATATTGTGTATGCTGTTCAGTGTCAGGAGGGCTGTGATCAGTCTTATATCGGGGAAACTAAACAGCCACTGGCCAAAAGGATGGCCCAGCACAGAAGATCAACATCATCAGGTCAGGACTCTGCAGTCTACACTCATCTCCAGGCCAGCGGTCACTCTTTCAGGGATGAAGATGTTCACATCCTTGATAGAGAGGAACGATGGTTTGAGAGAGGAGTAAAGGAGGCCATCTTTGTGAAAAGAAACCGTCCATCATTAAACAGGGGTGGAGGCCTCCGGGTTCAACTGTCCCCCTCTTACAATGCTGTTATTGCTAGTATCACTCAGCCCTCTGTGAATAGCAAACAACCATCAGGGTGCTAATGATCCATTGTTAGGCTGATGGCCCTCCTTGATCATGTGAGCAGCTGGTTTCAGGCTGTCATCAGCCAACTGGTTGTGCAACACTGTGGGAGGGTGCTATTTATAAGACTGAGCTGAACACAGCAACTCAGACTGAGGAAGTCTTTCGGACGAAAGACGAAACGTTTCTACATTTTTTTTGCTTTGTTTTGTTTTATTTTTTGAATGTCCAGAGGACCAGACTTAGCTTTTTTAGATCCACTATAATATTCTCTCTTTTGTTTTCTTATAATCCCAACTACTGGAATTTGTTTTTGTACTTTTTATATTTATCTTCAGCCTCTTGAGTTCTGGATTTCAAGAAACATGAGTACTGTACAGATAATTCTTTTTTTTTTTTTTTTTTTTTACATGCGTTTCTCAATCATTTTGTCATCTATGGATGATCTATTGTATTTTTCTTGATATAATTTTTTTGCACACAATTTTTTTTATACAAGACCTCCAGAATCATCATAAACTTATCATAAGATTTGTTCACATCATCTACATGCACGTCTTCCCATTTGTATTTACCCAAATCATCTTTCAATTTGTCCAGTGCTTTTCTGGATGTGTTCACTATTTTATTCTTTCTTGTAATTGTTTTGTTATGCTGTCATTATTTTTATAAATAGTGAAAACTGGTAAGTGATCACTAAGATCAGTCTTCAAAATACCACTCATCACATAACCATCTGTTATATTTGTGAAAATATTATCGATTATTGTAGCACTTTGAGTTGTGATTCTTGTTGGATTTGATATTAACGGATGAAAATTTAAACTATACATTGAATTTATGAATGTACTGATGTTATTTGAATCATTCTTATTTTCTAAAAATCATCAATAAAACAATGTTAAAATAATACCAAAATCACCAATGTGGGTCTGCTGGGTTCTCTTTCAAAATTTTTAGGAAACATCAAGAACAAGCACAGGTGCACACGGTCAGTTCACACCACACATTCTGATTAGCCACTCGCTCTGCAGTAAACTCTGTTAAAATGAGTGTCAGCTGTTGCATAAAAACTGTCTTGAATCAGTTTCTCGTTGCTTTAATTGATGTGTACTGTCTTTCTGGTGATAATAGTTCAAACACACCATGTCCAGGTTGAGACGGCTCCTTTAGAATGTTACTGGCCTTTTTCAGGCAGCAGGAACTGTGCAGCTCCTTCAGCCTGTGATCTTCTGGGCCTTGTTAATGGTTCTCTGAAGAGCTTTCCTCTGAGCCACTGTGCAGCTGGAGTGCCACACAGGGATGCAGAATGTTGAGACGCTCTCTACAGAGCTTTGATAAAAGGACACCAGCAGTCTCTGAATGACGTTATGTCTCCTGAGCACTCTCAGGAAGTGCAGCCTCTGCTGGGCCGTTTCAGCAGCTCACATGTATTTATGCTCCAGCTCAGATCCTGCTTAATGTGGACTCCCAGGAAACAGAAGTTTTCCACCCTCTCCACACCGTCCCCACTGATGATCAAAAGTAGGGCTTCTTGTTTTGTTCGGAAGAGGCAAGACAAGAAGACATAAGACAGTAAGAGGACAAAAAGAGTCAATGGGAGTAAAAGAAGATGCAATAGGGCAAAAGGAGCAAAGGCAACCCAGAAAGTGTATGAAGGTTGAACACTAAGAAGGGAGACAAGGACTTGTATTGACTGGCAAGATGGCGAGCTCAGGCTGGAAAGGATGTGCAGCAGGTTAGGCTTGTTAAAAATAGAAATGATAATATCCTAATGATCAAGGAGAATGGGATGAAAAGATGAAAGGAGTATTTTGAGGAGCGGCTGCTTCAGCGACTGGGACTGGAGCTCTGGATGGTCAGCCTCTCTCAGCTTCTTGGGGGAATACAGAGAAGCTGGAAGGTGGCGAGGCGTTGGAGAACCATGAGGCACCGGAGGTGACCGATGTGTTGGAGAGGAGAAAAAAAGTCTTAAAAGCCAGGTTGTGTTCCCCAGAACTGAGGCTTCCTCCTCTCATCTTCCTCAAAAGAGGCGAAGGGAGGATCTTTGCCTCTGGGCTGCAGCATCTCCATCTTAGGGCAGGTCTGGATCCTCCCATCCAAACCTGCCCCACTGGATGATGGAATTTGCCTCCTCTCTCTCTCTTTCCTCCTTGTCCCGCTGGGGAGTCGTGTCCATTTGACAGTCCAGAAGCTGAAATAGAGTTATCTGTCTGCTGGGTTCTCTGCCGTCAGTGGATTCCATCATGTTATGAGGGATTTCATTTCAGACCCAGGTGCAGACAGACTCATGGAAATATGAAGGAAAAATAAATAATATTTATTTACTCAACAAAAACACAAAATCAAACTGCTGACGTGGCAGCAAAACTTACAAATAAACTGGGATCAGGGCGATATGGCAGAAACAGAGCATGATGTCATTGGGAGGCACAATCCACGGACCATGGAGTGACAAAATGACAGGGTTTTAAAGAGACACCAGCTGTGGACAATGACAAACACCCAAAGAAAGAGATTGATGAGCAGGTGACAGTGGGGAGAGCAGGAACAGAAAAAAGACTGACAACTGTGAGGCGGCTACATAAGTAAGATCTTGTTAGAGTCAGAGTCAGAGAGTCTTTATTGTCATTTGCACCGCATGTGGTACATGTGATGAAAACGAGATTATGTACACGGGGTCCCAGTTACATCCAACAACAAATGCAAGAGAAAAACAGTAATAACATCTAGAATTAACTAAGAGAAACATCAACTAGTAATACACTAAGCTCTAATGTAGTGGAAAAACATCATTATAAACAGCAGCACGAACATCATTAAGAACATCAACTGAGCTTTACAATTTTAATTTTGCTAAACAGTGATGCTGATGTGTCCACCAGGTAACATACGACTGTCCTGCACAGAATACTTGATCTGCTCAGCTTTAAGTGGAGAGCCTTCATCAGCCGTCATGTGACACAGCTGCTGGCTCCATCATGCAAACACTCTCTGGCTTGATCTAAAGGAGACACTGGTTAAAACACTGGAATCCTGACAGTAACCTTTCCTGTGTCTGTTTTGAAATACAGCTGGTGCTTTAGCATTTGCTTTTCTAATATTATACAAAGCAGACGTGAACGTCATGAGTTATAAAAGCAGTAAGACTGTGACTATCAGGGTGTCGAGGCAATCGGTAAACTGAGAATAAAAGAAATCTTGCCAAAATGTGTTGCACCCGCTAGTTTTGAGAACAGTTCCTCCACATTAGGCAGAGGGTGACAGTCCATACACACATTTTATTAGGTTTACAGAGTTCTATACAAACCTTAAATCTTCTTTGTGTTTTTTTGCCATAGAGGACTCGCCCATTCAGATCCATCTGCTGGTTCAATAACTCCTGCTTGGAGTAAACAGTTGAGCTCTGAAACCTCTTCATATGTTGAATGGAAGCTGTCTCAGTTTTTGGCATATGGGTTACAAGGTCTTGTAAATCTGAACCTTCTAGATCAGGGATCTGCAACCTTTATGATCAAAAGAGCCATTTCTGCCCCTTTGTTCACTAAATTAAATGTTTCCGGAGCCACAATACCTGCTACAACTGGGATTCTCAACTGGTGGCCCACAGACCACTTTAAGTTTGTTAGAGGACAATTTTCTGACCTGTAGTTTTCTGGCCATTGTAAAGCTGAAAATATCTAACGATTTGTTGATATTTTTACATTTTAAGACTAAAAAAGACCAGATTATCATAAAGAAGGAAAAATAATGTGATCTTTCCCAATTAAAAAATAAAATAATGAACTATGCAGGTCTAGGTAAATTATTTTAATTGTGGAAAAATTAAATATCCTACTTCGAATAAATAAAGTTAACTTATGTTTTACTCCTTCTATTAGTTCTAGTATTCACACATTTGCAAAGGAAATGACAGGAAAAACTGCTAAAACTAGCCCTTTTTGTTGTTATAAGAACAAATAAAATTCAGTTTAAAGTTAGTTTTGATCAAAGCTTGGAAGAGCCACTGCTGAGGGACCAAAGAGCCGCATGTGGCTCCAGAGCCGCAGGTTGCAGACCCCTGTTCTAGATGAAAGCATTAACATATTTATGAGGGTGGCCACAGCACAATCAGCATTATTCACCATGCATGCTTTTGTGTCAGTGGGAGGTTATTTTGCATCATCCTCTTTAATGAAGTTACTTCTCCCCAGGCGCTTTCTGGCTGCTCACTGCACCACCTGGTGGTGGTTGGGTTAAACGCAGAGACGAATTTCGTCTGTGTATGGGAAACATACACAGATGACAGAAAAAGACATTATTATTATTATTATCAGGTCCAGACAGCAAAGTAGTCATCCAGACTTCCCTCAGTGGAATAATGCCGGCATTTTGTTGTTTTGATTAGCCACTACTTCTGTAACGTGGGGATATAATAAGAGGTAAATGGTAAATGGACTGTACTTATATAGCACGTTTCTATCTGATCAAGATACTCAAAGCGCTTTACATTACAATCTACTGTATGTCCTCATTTACCCATTCATACAGCACTCTACTAAATCTCTACAATCAGAGCTTTTTCACATTCATACACTGATGGGACACACATCAAAGGCAATTGAGGGGTTCAGGGTCTTGCCCAGGGACACTTCAGCATGTGACTGCAGGTGGAACTGAACCACCAACTCTTGCAATGAAAGACAACTGCTCTAACCACTCAGCCCCAGCTGCCCCACGTAGATCACCTTCCTTCTGTATATTCAACTAGATTAACTTTGGATTCTGTCGTTCCACAATACCCTGTGGGTATTATGGAAAATGTTTCTTGTATACAGTTTCTGGCAAAATAGACACAGAAGCTACAGTTTCTACAAGTAACTCCCGGACCTGGAAGTTTCTTTGTGGTGTTTCAATGTTCAATTTATGTGTTGTTGTTTTTTTTCCAAATGCTGCAAATATCAGATTAATATCATAAACACACATTATTGCTTCCTTAGGAACCACTGCTTCTCTTTCTAGATGTGCATATGATTTGCACACTTTGGTGAAATGTCCCTTTTTCTTGCTGTTACTATATTTTACTTTAGACCATTTTTTATCAGCCAGGTGTTCATCTGATTCATATCTGAAGCAGATATGTTGCTTTTTATGACTTGCCTATTTTTAATTAACATGGTGTGGAGGTCCTCAAGTTTGGACTTTTCACACCCCCTTTTCCCTTTTTAAAATGAACATATGCAGCATTCTTTACAGATGCTGATAGAACTGTATTTGCAGCTAAAAGCAGTGTAGCACTTGACATATGATGGTCATAGCTTTGTCCAGTGTGAAGCTCTATGAGTAGAAGGTACGTTCACTTTCTGTCGCTCTAAAACAACGACTCTGCTAAAGCTCTGAGCTTGGTTATATATTTGATCACAGTTTCTTTGGCACGTTGCACATGTCTGAATGTATTTGCATGCCAAAACATTAACTTTGGGGACAAAATGTCTTTTATGTTCTGCCATGGCTTCATCAAATGTGGTAACTTGTTCTGGTAGCATGTAGAACACATAGGCGTAATTTACACGGGGGTTGTGGGGGTTTTGACCCCCACAATAATTTGATCCGGTCATTTCAACCCCCCCAATAAAATGACATCATTTCGTCATTATACATATCTTACATCAATAATTGATTTTCTTTATTCATTCAATTTTTTTAGTAAAATTGCTGCATGTTTTTAACAAACTCCCTGAGGACTGACCCCCTCCCCTGCAAATAATTTGGTATCACCCATCTCACCGGCTACAGGAAGTCACGTGAGTCACGGAGCTGCTCATGAAGTTGCCCAGAAGTTTCTACATGCATGTATCCGAAAAAGGCCTCCTTTTGTCGGACTGATTACTCTGGCTGCACGCTCCCTGCTATGGATGTACCGGTAGCTGTTTTTGTTTGCAAGATACCACTCATAAACCACACCGCGGATTTTTAAATCCAGCTGATTTCACATTTGGTTCAGATCAGGAGCCCGTCTGCTGTAGTGAGGTAAGAAATATATTTTTTAAGCGTTTATTTAACTAAATTTAAAGAAAGAAAGCTCCGGTTTGACCCGCCTGGCGCCTGCATAAAAATCAGCGAACTTTTTTTTTTTAATCCAGCTGATTTGAACATTCGTTAAACTCAGGAGTACGTCTACTATCACCCATAAGTCAGCGAAGAAATACTGTATATTTTTAAGCGTTTATTTAGCTAAATTTAAAGAAAGAAAGCGTCCGGTTTGACCCGCCTGGCGCCTGCATAAAAATCAGCGAACTTTTTTTTTTTTAAATCCAGCTGATTTGAACATTTCGTTAAACTCAAGAACACGTATTCTATAAATTCAGCTTAGTAATATATTTTTTCTCGCAAAGAAATAATTGTTTTTACCGTGTTTCTTTGTGAAGTTCTTCGTACTAGCTGGGTCCTGTCGCCGCCATCTTGATCAGGACAAAGCTGACGCGTCGCGTGGAGATGACGCGTATTCATTCATTCATTCATTCATTCAACCTTTATTTAGTCAGGTAAATCTTTTGAACCTCATGGGCTCATTTACGAAAGCGACCTGCTAAAAGTAAAGAACAATGAACAGCAATGGTAGAATTTCCTTAAACAATAAACAAACAAACAATAAACAATAGAAAACAAAAGAGAGAGATATTAAACACCGAAGGTATTAAGCGTATAGTGTACAATTTTTTCGTGTTTATTGTTAATCACAACCCCCCCAATGTTAGACCTAAAGTTACGCCCCTGGTAGAACACTGTCCCTCTGGTCCTAAGCAGTTTAATAAAACATCACTTTGTGTTTCATGAAGCCATTGGTCTCCGTGAGCATTCATGACAAGCATGTAACTGTTGAATATTTTCATCCACTTTTCAAGTAGTGTCAGATGCTCACCAGCATATTTCAGGAAGCGTGGTGGACTCTGCACTGAATCTCTCATCATTATTGCTAATTTTGTTGAGGCAATTGTTATAAAATAAAAAGAAAACAACGCTAAACCTCAAACTTCGTTACAGTAAGTGTGAAGAAACCATCACAGAACACGTTTTAGTTCATTTCTTCTGCATTTTTATGTCAACACAGTATTTTCTTTCCTATTCTGTGACAGCAGTGTTATCTAATGACAAGAAGTAAAACCAGTACGAGAACAGAGAGCATTTGCCTGGTGTGCAAGAGAGAAGTTTTGTTCACATGCACAAGATGTGGATTGTAGTAAAGCTGACTGAGCGTTATGCCTCATGCTTTATCGTAAGTGTAAAGTGTGTGGCATCATTTTCTAAAGTAGTAAAAATAAATAATTTTTTTGTGGCATGGTGGCACAACTGGTAGAGTTGCTACCTGTCAGCAAGAAGGTCACCCTGGTTCAAATCTCAGACTGGGGGCCTAACTGGCTAAACTGGCGGGCACTGCCGAAAACTGACTGCAGAAAACTGGCAGAAACTGGCGCAAACTTCGTAAATCGGCTTAAAAAAATAAAATAAAATAATAATAATATTAATAATACTTCATTTATAAAGCCATTTGAAACAACCACTGCTGCAACAATGTGCTGTACACATGAAATCAAGAACATTTAAACACATTTAAAAAACGAGTTTTTTCTTATATTTTTATTAATATGATGCGTTCATGAAGTCGGATTGCCGTAAGTCGAGACCGCCGTAAGTCGAGGACTACCTGTATGTATGTATGTATGTATGTATGTATGTATGTATGTATGTATGTATGTATGTATGTATGTATGTATGTATGTATGTATGTATGTATGTATGTATGTATGTATATATGTATATGCCAGTAGATAAAAAACATCATTGTGTAAATACAGTATATTTGTGGACTTAAAAAAGCTTTTCAAAGTCAAAGTCAAAGTCAACTTTATTGTCAGAACTGCAATATGTACAGGACATACACAGGATTGAAATTGCGTTTCTCTCAGTCCCTCGGTGCAACAGTAACCATTTAAACACTAAAACACTGAAACATTTAATAAACATAAGCATAAAATAGTAAAAGTGTAACATTGTCCTGAGTTTTTGCATAGTAGTATAAAAGTATGAAAATTTACACCAACACTAAAACTAAAACACTAAACATTTAATGAACATAAGCATAAAATTAAATAATAAAAGTGTAATACTGTCCTGAGTTTTTGCATAGTAGTATAAAAAATATAAAACGTATATCTATAAAATAATGGTCTTGAGCCGGAAAAGGGTAGCGTGCCCTCTCCGGGTCGGGGAGGAGGTCCTGCCCCAAGTGGAGGAGTTTAAGTATCTCGGGATCTTGTTCACGAATGAGGGAAAACTGGAGCGTGAGATCGATAGGCGGATAGGTGCAGCGTCCGCAGTGAAGCGGGCGCTGTACCGGTCTGTCGTGGTGAAGAGAGAGCTGAGTCAAAAGGCAAAGCTCTCAATTTACCGATCGATCTACGTTCCCACCCTCATCTATGGTCATGAGCTTTGGGTTATGACCGAAAGAACAAGATCTCGGATACAAGCGGCTGAAATGAGTTTTCTCCGCAGGGTGGCTGGACTCTCCCTTAGAGATAGGGTGAGAAGCTCAGTCATCCGGGAGGGACTCGGAGTAGAGCCGCTGCTTCTCCACATCGAGAGGAGCCAGTTGAGGTGGCTCGGGCATCTGGTTAGGATGCCTCCTGGACGCCTCCCTGGTGAGGTGTTCCGGGCATGTCCCACCGGGAGGAGACCCAGAGGAAGACCCAGGACACGCTGGAGGGACTATGTTTCTCGGCTGGCCTGGGAACGCCTTGGGATTCCCCCGGAGGAGCTGCTCCAAGTGGCTGGGGAGAGGGAAGTCTGGGCCTCCCTACTTAGGCTGCTACCCCCGCGACCCGACCCCGGATAAGCGGAAGAAGATGGATGGATGGATGGATCTATAAAATAAACTGAAGGTTCTAGCATTGACATTTGCAAAGAGTGGCACAGCAGCATATAAGTTAATGTACACAGTATATGTATGAGGTAGTTGATGTTGGTATAGAGGCAACAGGTGTGCAGTGGAGAGCGTCCTGTGCTCCAGCATCAACGTGTGGCATGGAGGCTGCACAGTTGCAGAGAGGAAAGCTCTACAGAGAGTGGTGAAGGCTGCACAGAAGTCTGTGGGAGTCAGTCTCCCCACCATCACAGACATTTACACCTCCAGATGCAGAAAAAGAGCCACCTGCATCATGAAAGACCTCACTCACCCAGCACACTCACTCTTTGCACCACTCCCCTCGGGACGGAGGTTGAGGAGCATCAAATGTAGAACCACTAGACTGAGGAACAGCTTCTACCCTGAGGCTGTCAGACTCATGAATAAATAAATAATAAGAATAAACACTGCAAAATGTCACATCATGTTGATACTGATCTGTTTCTTGTTGCTGCGTTCATCTGTGACCATCTGCTCATAATGACTCATGTTCGTGCTGCTGTTTATAATGATGTTTTTCTACTACATTAGGGCTTAGTGTATTACTAGCTGATGTCTCTCTTAGTTAATCCTAGATGTTATTATTGTTTTTCTCTTGCATTTGTTGTTGGATGTAACTGGGACCCTGTGTACATAATCTCGTTTTCAACACATGTACTACATGCGGTGCAAATGACAATAAATTCTCTCTGACTCTGACTCTGACTCTGACTCTGAAAAGTGGCATATGCAGTAAGGCACTTTGGGCATCCTTAAATAAGGCTAGTCAGAGAATACTGTTTATGTATCAGCAGTGGTGTAGATACAAAAGTAGTGTAAATGTAAACAGTAGTAATAAATGTAAACAGTATTAATAAATGTAAACATTGAATGTAAACAGTAGTATGTAAACAGTTGTAGTGGAACACCTCATCTCTGATATTTTAGGCTTGACCTTTAAGTACACCTCTCCGCATCTCTTTGAAACTCTAAGTGATACACTTTCTTGAAGCTCTCAAGGACACAAGTGGACACTATTTTTGGTTACAATTATTTTGAATTAATGGACACTAATTAATCAGATTGAACTTTCTCTTTAATGTGTGTTAATTCAGAATTGATCTACAGTATATTTTGTCATTTAATGATGATCTGTTACTTGCATGAGTTTGACCCTTCTGCTGGTTTGTCTCTGCAGAACAAGCAGGTTTTTAATATTATGGCACAGTTCAGGGTAAACTTTTAACTTGCAACTTCCTTCTCTGTTTTGTCTGTGAAAGTTAGCCATAATATTCTCTGTGCTCATAGGCCAGGCCATCTGGCCGATTCTGTAAACAGTTTTCCTGTTGTCCGTCAGAGACATTTCTGCCTATGGAAGCAAACTTCCATCTTTTATTTTGTTAAACCAGCCAGTAGTCATTAAGGAGGTGGGAAGACCCCGCCTCCCATATAAAGGGACACTTCCGTATTTCCCTTTAGTGTTGAAGGAGAGAACTTGCTACCAACTGGTTTCTCCTCTGGAAAAAGCTGGAAACGTCCCGGTCATTGTGTCAATTAGACCCACGTTTCAGCTGGAGTTACAGTAAAGCTTGCTGTAACTCACTCACTCATTTTATGAAAGAATTTGTTTTCTGAAGTTTTATTTTGAAAGCTTTGCCAGGAGCTGGCCCTGTTCCTGCCGGGAGAAGCGTTCTTCTTGCTCGTCTGAATCAGCTCACACACGCGGAAGCCATCTGGACGTGAACGGGACAACACAGTCTGTTAGTGTCCACAAAACTTCAACTCTTATCTCCAAGACGTATCGTCAACAGGTAACGAGGCGTTGATGTGTTCTGAACGTGTGAGAAGCCCAGCTGAGACCTGTATGGGAAAGTGTCACCCTGTCTTTTCAAAATAATTAACTTCCGTTAACTTAGCTTTCATTCCTCCTATTTCTTCTTTTTCATAAGCTATTAATATGTTAAGTAATGTGCCAACAGAAAAGTTCCTAACTGTCTGTTTGATTTTAATTTGAATTCTTGTCAACGTAGTTATTAAATCAGAGTTAATATCGATACAAATGTTTAATGTAATTTTATGATTATTTCAATAAAAGGTCTATTTTCTGATGGACAAACATAAATTGAAGTCTCTCGTGAAATTACATTTTTCCTAGTCACAGTTAAAGCAATTTAATATCGGAAAAAGGGTGAACTCGCGAATTGGTGGTAAGTTTGTGCAGATAAACTCTGCTCAGACCTGCGCATTTAAAATATAGGTAAGTCAGTAAACTGACCAAGAACTCCTATATCATTACACAGTGAATGAATGATACCATTTTTGATACCATTGATCACAATATACTGCTCGATAAGTTAGTTATTTAGAGAACAGAAAACAGTTTATAGAGATAAACAATGTCAGCTCTGACTTACATTATATAAACTGTTGAGTAACCCAGGGGTCAGTTATTGGACCAAAACTTTTTATTTTATACATCACTAATCTAGTTCACATACCTAGACATCTTCAAAGTATTCTCATTGCAGATGACACCACTTTTTTCTGTTCTGGTGAAAATTTGACGTATGTGTTGGTGGTAGTTAAAAATGATTGAGTAGCATAAAAACATGCTTGAATGTATATGAATTATCAATGAATGTTGAAAAAACTAACTACAGGATATTTAGCAGAGAGATTCCTACAGATGTGTTCATTGATGTTGATGGGGTTGTGATTAAGCATGTGACAGAGGTCAAATTCCTGGGTGTTACTCTTGATGAAAATATAAACTGGAAACCACATATCGACAATTTAAAGATAAGATATCAAGGATAACTGCATTATTTTATAAAGTGAAAGGCTCACTGAATGATGAAACATTGTTGATATTATATAATTTACTGATCGTTCCCTATTTGACCCATTGGGTAGAGGTTTGGGGGAATGCCTGTAAACCATGTACAAATTATATTTTATTTTGCAAAAAAGAGCTGTTAAAATTATAAGTAGAAAACGCTACAGAGATCCAACAAATCCATTGTTCTATAACTTAAATTTTAAGAAATTTCATGACTTGGTGGACTATTATATTCTGCAAGTTATGTTTAAAATAGATAACAGTACGTTACTAGTACTAGTACTTTGCTAACAGACATACGTATACTGTCAACTCTAACAGTTAATGCTCATGTTTTAGGTAAAGTTCTAATGGGATGGTGATTAAATGTCAGCCATTACCAAACTACATTTTAGTAGAATGTCTGTAAAATTGATTTATTTACAAGCCTGGTTCTTACTGTATGTATTTTAGTTGGAGTGACAATAATGTCTCCTAATTGTTATTCAGTTATAGAGGATCATCCAATTATTATATCCTGAAAGGTTTAGTAAAATATGCCCAACTCATTCACATGTTGTTTTACTGTTTAACTGATATAGTTGACTTCAAATAGTTAAAGTAAGACATTAAAACAAATCTTTCATAACCTGTTATAGTGCTCACACACAGTGTGTGTTGGGAGTCAGTCTAAGCCACCTATATATCAAACTTTAGTGCATTACTTGTAAAATGAGCTGAGTTAAAGATATTTATGCGTTTTAAGGTTAGTTGGCTGTTAAACATCATCATTATGTCCGACTCCAAAAGTTAATGAAAAAAGTGCATCTAATAAATACTTTCTGCAATTTCCATCAGAAACTATCCAGTTGTTTATTAGATGTTTTGATAAAGACAGACACCTGCTAAATATTTTCATCCAACTTCACCTTTTAACAGTAGGCAATGATTACTGCTAACTGTGGTAGAGGCCTGACAGACATCCACAGACATGTTTCTTTCAGCCCTGGCGTTCACCTCGGTGTGGAATGCAAAGAAATGCACTTGTCATGGCAAACAATGTAGGATAGGCACCAACTTGCATTCCACCTACACACAC
>JBBPBX010054494.1:0-15068 GCA_038048925.1 Garcialebias charrua | reverse complement strand
CAGAGAGATATGGCACTGTTTTTGTATGACAACCCAGTGACAAGGATGCCTGCAGTGCCAGCACAAAGTTATGACGTCACGAGCGTCACCGAGTTTAGATTTGTGAAAACTCACAAATTTGTACTGTCTTAGTGTTGTCATTGTGTTAGGAGAGTAAATGTCATGAATAAATTTGACATTAAACATAATCCAAGTTGAAGTGTTGCATCATTTTCATTCCCTTTTTGGCATCTGCATTTGGTAGCAGGCCAAACTGACAAAGACCATGCAGAATAATGTAGTATAGTTTAATTCCACAGCAGAGAAAGCTACCGTATGTACCGGTAGACTCTGTAAGTAAGTCTAGAAAAAAAAAACAATACAGTATACAGTATCAGTATTGGTATTGGCCAAATAGGTTTTAACATCGTCATATCGGCCAAAATTTCAATATTGTGCATCCCTATTCCAAAAAGTTCTTTAAAAGTAAAACAATAAAATATTATGAAACAAAGCAGAAAAATCACTTGTCAATAAGACCAGAGTATCCTGTTCTATCAAGCATAATTTTTTTTTAAATTAACCTCTCGGGTATCAGTTCTCAGACAAACGCAGGTTGATTTTTTACCTTTAACTACTCAATGTAATTCCCACAAGATATCATCCAGCTTTGATTTGAAGCAACCTTTTGTTTCCCCACATAACAAGTTACCAGATTTGCTGCATGTCCTGCTCCAATCCTTTCCCTGATTTAAAGCGATGCCTCCTCCAGCCAGAAAACGCTCTGCTCCACATCATTTCTATCCAGGTCACGCTCCAGCTCAACAGTAATGAGAGGATCTACTCTCTGCACTGCCTGGCATGCAGCCTGGCTCTTATGGTTCCTCACAAAAACATCCATGCATTATCCCGTTTCTTCCTTTTTGGGTCACTGGTGCCCATATCCATCTATCACTGTGCGAGAGACAGGGGACACCCTGAACAAACCCTAACCCTTTTATCGCAGTTAGAACACTGGGAACACTAGGTTGGGTAGGTGCAGCTTTAGAATGATTCCGTTCTTATCGGAGCCACAAGAGTTTTTGTGTTAATGTTAATAGGTCAAGTGCTTCAGTTCCTCTTTCCTGTGGGGTCTCACAAGGCTCTATTCTTAGACCCATTCTGTTTTCATTGTATCTGCTCCCCTTGGGGTCTATCCTGATATCATGTTTTGTTTCATTGCTATGCTGACGACGGACAGATTTATCTGCCGTTGAAACCAAATAGTTCATGCTCCATTCACCCTCTGTTAAATTGTCTTGATGACATCAAGGCATGGATATCTTCATTTATTTGATTTTTTAAGTTTTAATGATCAGAAAACTGAAGTACAGTAATTGTGTTAACCCCCAGCTCTACTGCTGCCTCTGTTCCTGTAAACCTCGACTCTCTCTCTCTCTTGAGCCATATCTAAAACAGTCGGTTACAAATCTCAGGATAGTTTTAGGTTCAATAAACAGATTAAAACTCTGTTCTGAAGAAAAGCTTCTTCCAGTTAAGCAGATAGTGAAGCTTAAGTCAGTGTTGACCAGATCTGACCTTGAAAAACTACTTTTTAGTCCATGCCTTCATTACAACCTGACTGGACTACTGTAACTCACTTTAGCCCCTTTCATAAGTCAAACCCGTGCTATTCCCGCACGGACCAGTCCGGCTTTAACCCTCCCCGGGTCATTCATAAGACAACAGTTGAAGGCGGGCAGGTCCCGCTCA
This sequence comes from Garcialebias charrua, assembly GCA_038048925.1. Lineage (NCBI taxonomy): Eukaryota > Metazoa > Chordata > Actinopteri > Cyprinodontiformes > Rivulidae > Garcialebias > Garcialebias charrua. The sequence goes on along the minus strand of JBBPBX010054494.1, from coordinate 13,337 downwards.
CAGAAACGTGTTCATATATGAAGCCGGAGCGCGGCTCCAAAAGAGGCGTGGAGCTGAGCTGAACTGAACCGCGACATATTTATTGTGGGACAGATGTCAGACGTGTACAAGTTGTCGTGTCATTTTTAATATTTCCTCAGTAATAAATAAATGGACAGCTGGCTGCTGATCAGCGCGCGCGCACACACACACACACACCTGGTGTGTAAACGTGTTGAAGACCCCAAATAGAACCTAATCAAACTCACACACACACACAGCGCCGCTGCTAGAGAGAGAGGGGGAAAAAGAGCGAAACTAGCTTATACAGTCGTTTCGTGTCATTTTTAATATTCCCTTGTTAATAAATCTGCCTGTTGACTGCGGTCGCACACTGATGTCATCTGTATTCTGAGTGCGGATCCGGTCTTGCATTCAGAAGTGGGTCTGCCCGGCTCGGATCCGGCCCTGACACTATGAACTGTGGCGGCTCAGCGGCGGATCAAAGGCGAGTAAAATTAACTCGGCAATGCGCGTTCGTGTTTTTTATGAATGCTCGTTGGAGGCTTGAACACGCATCAGAGCCGGATTGAGCAGTTTTATGAAAGGGGCTTTTATGTTGGGGTCAGTCAGATCTCTCTTTCATGTCTCCAGCTTGTTCAAAATGCTGCAGCTCAGTTAACAGGAACTTGCAGGTTTGAGCATATTTCACCAGTTTTGTCCTCCCTTCACTGACTCCCTGTGCGTGTCAGAATTGATTTTAAAATTCTCTTGGTGACCTTTAAGTGCATAAATGGCCTTACACCCTCATATCTCTCTAACCTATACTTCAACAACCTTATGTTCCTTCTTGGGGGCTGAGATCATCTGATCAGTTGCTTTTGGTTCTATCAAAGACCAGGCTGAAGCTCAAGAGGAGATTGGGCTTTTTCAGTCATGGGCCCTAAACTTTGGAACAATCTGCTCATCAACATTAGACAGGCCACTTATCTTCCAGTTTATAAATCTCTTTTAAAAACACACCTGTTTACACTGACGTTTAACACAGTATGACTTGATTTAGTATTTCATCGATTCTCATTGTTTTTGTGTTATGTTTACAGTATATTTTTGATGCTTTTAATTACATCTTATTAATCTCTCTTTACTTTACTGACAATCTTATTGTTAAGCATTTTGGTAACAGCTATGTTTTAAATGTGCTTTACAAATATATTTGACTTGACCAGGCCTCAGTCCATCACAGGGACAAGGACAAAGGAGACAACCATCCACGCATGCACGGTGAGGACATGTAAACTCCACCCATAAAGGCCCTCTGTAGGGATTTGAACCAGGTCAACCTGCTCACTGAGGCAGCAGCTCTACTAACTGCACCACCGTGTTGCCATCTAACAAAAACAATGTTTGAACATTAGTTCTGCTTGGAAATTTAAGGCTCAAAAAGCTTATCAAAATGTAAAATGTTTATATAGAAGCAGTCACCCCCTTCCTCTCTGGAATGACCCTGTCGCTCCAGTTTGAGAACCACTGCTTTAATGGTTAAATAAACATTGAATTATAGTTCAAGTGAGGGAAAGCAGAGATCAAAAACATCTGAACATGCAAAAGAACAAAGTTGGCATTAATATACATATAGATATATACACTTTAATTCAAGAGGCTGTTCCTCCAGAAACTTGTTTTTAAGGATAAAAAACTGTTTACCTGGTGCTTCTTCACATCTTTGCTCACCGGTTTTATTTCTCATAACTGAACTCAAACACGTCAGCCTGTTTCATCTCATTTTAAAAAGTGGGCCGAACAGCTAAAACTCAAAAAGACAAACCAAAGTGACTGGGAGTTTTAAGATAAAAGACAATTGGCATCCAATTCATTCACCTTAATATCAAGGCAGTTGTCAAAAAGAAGGCGACCCCTGGTGAGGAATCTTAGAGGTTTGAGTTTAGGTAATATCATACTAAAGCATTCTGATGTCTAATGAGGTATTAGTCTTTTCTCATAGAGATTTTTTAAATATTCATTAACTACCGTAAAGCAACAGTGAGCCCTGTGAATGAATTGAAACGCACTGTTCACCTGCGCATCGTTTGTTTTAAAAACAATCTCTGAGGATGATGTGGTAGACTTTGGTGACTATTTCTTGTTTTTGTCATTTTTTCCATCTTGTTCTGTTGGAGCACTTCGTCTTGCTTCTTCCTCAGTACTGGGGCAGCAAACTCATGAGGTTTGTGCTCCAGATTGTTTATTTAGAAGTGTTTACATCATGTGATCAGTTCCATGTTTAAAGGGGTCACTGACGCACAGTGTGGAGTGTGTATAGAAAATCCACTCTTGAGTTTTGGCCTCTGCAGTGAGTGCAGCCACCCTCTACATGAGGCAGTGTCTTTGTCTTTATGACAAGTGGGCGATGACAACTGACTGTAGTGACCTTATCCAAGCCCAGCAAAGGGAACCAGTTCTGCCCTGAGATCTGGCACCAGAACGAATAGTTTGGCAAAGAGACCTTCCCCTGGCTTCACTCTTCAACAGAGTCCTGTGTGGGGACCAGGGGCCTATTTCATGAGAGGGAATGAAGCGGTTACAGCACAGCATGTATGACAGTCCGGCACTGCATTGTGACGACCCCACAGATGGGTAGTGATGAGTCAGGTTTCCTGTGGGTTCTTGGCGTTACTAATGCCAGACGGAGAACTTGTCCAGCGTGGAGCTACTGTCCCGGGACATACGGCCAGCTGATGGAGCTTCCGGAGAGTTGCATGTCACGGATCAACGTCTCAATGGGGGTCTTTCCGACCAGGCGCATAAAAAAGAGCTGGGAGATGAGGTTGGCAGGGACGGCACGCAGGGCAGGCAGGCGCAGGAGCAGGCGGCCAAAGCGCTGAGGCTGACTCGGATACTGCATCCTCTCATATTCCGTCAGCGCCACCTGAGCCTTCTCCTGCAGAGACTCCACATGAACTGGGTCTGTCAAACCGCAGGCATCTGAGAGGCAGGGAGAGAGGCAGTTAATGGTGTGGGCTGGTTACATCAAAAGTTGTGATGAGCTCAGAGAAATGTTAAAACACTGACAGACATTATGATATACAGTACAACACTCCTGATGAGATCTTACACAAACAGCACGTTGTAAAATCTTTGCTCTATAATAAACACAAAACTCACACACTTTATATCCATAAGAACAAATATTTTTGTGTCGCAGTTTGTTCCGGATTTAGTACTGGTAAAACCAACATCTGAACAGGAGACAGAATATTTCAGTCTAGCATTCCTCGAAAGAATGCTTATCATGGGCGTAGCCAGAATTTTGTGGGGGGCGGTTCGTTTTAAAGAAGAAGTTGACAATGCTAAACTAATGTGTCTGGATAGCTCAACTGATAAAGCGTCTGCCTTCAGTCCCAAAGCTCGTGGGATCAAGTCCCGCATGGTACAACGTTTTTTTTTTTTTTTATTCATTCCAAATTAAAAAAGCACAAGAAAACTATTTACAAAACAGCAAGGAATAAAACAATGCATTAAATGAAAGGAATCAGACGAAGAAAATAATCTTATCTGCCCCTTCTCAAACTATTTTTTTTTCAAACACTCTTTTATTGGATAAAAAAAGAAGAATGTGTTAACCACAGCCTGTGGTTAACACATTCTTCTTTCTTCACAGGCATATTAACTACTTTTTTTATCCAATAAAAGACAAATGTAAAATTAGTTGTTTGAATCGAGTGTTTGAAAAAAAAATAGTTTGAGAAGGGGCAGATAAGATTATTTTCTTCGTCTGATTCCTTTCATTTAATGCATTGTTTTATTCCTTGCTGTTTTGTAAATAGTTTTCTTGTGCTTTTTTAATTTGGAATGAATAAAAAAAAAAAAAACGTTGTACCATGCGGGACTTGATCCCACGAGCTTTGGGACTGAAGGCAGACGCTTTATCAGTTGAGCTATCCAGCCACATTAGTTTAGCATTGTCAACTTCTCCTTTAAAAGTGGGCGGTTCGTTCGAACCCCCCGAACCACCCTTGCCTACGCGCATCAGTGTTGCCAGGTGTACGATAATTATCGTATTTGTACGATAATTTTGCCCTCTGTACGATGTACGATCAATAATCCCGAAAAGGCCAAAAATACGATAATTTGACCGTTCCTTGAATGTGTAGTTGTGATCGGTTTCCATCAGCCTGCCGCAACGGTCTGTCGGAGTTTTTTTGTGAACCCTGAATGCATCTTGAAATTCCAGCCAATCGTGCTTTTCTAAATGTGACCTAAAGAGTGACGTGCGTGCGTTTGCCTCAGAACAACGGCCATGATTGGCTGAATAGCCCGCTGCGCCCGCCCCATGAGTTAGAGAAGAAGAAAAAGCAGAGCCGTGTCTCGTGTGACACCGGTCTGGAAGAAGTGATGAAAATGAGAGAACATTTATATAAAGTTAAATGTTAAATGATAATTAAGAAATATATTAAGAAAATATGGCAGGAAACCTGGGACATTACTGATACAGGAAGACGTTTACACAACAAAAAAGGTAGGATATACAAGGAAAGCAGGAAGAAACAGGAACTTACTCGCATTAGAATAGGACACACAGACCTTAATAAATCTCTTAAAATAATTGGAAAGCTTGCAACAGGACTTTTTTGTGACATGTGCACCAGCAATCTCCCTGAAACGGTTCAACATGTCTTTATGGGATGTCCAAGGTATGAAACAGAAAGAATGCATTAACAAAAATAAATAAATAAAATTAATATTAAATTTACAATTAGGGATGTTTTTAGTAGTGATATCAGTAAAGCTAAATATCAAGTTATTATTTCCTTGAAAATACAAACTTAATAGACAGAATTTAGTTGAGTTATTAAATTAAAACCGCCATGAAACAAAACAAGAAGCGCGGGGGGGCGGGCTCATTAGTTGCCACCAGACATTAATACGTATTATTGTCTATGGTTCCCACCCGTACTGACGCCACAATGCTGTGAGTGCCTGTTAGACGCAATTCAACAACAGAGTGACTATAGTGCATACTTGTTATTTTGGTTTTGACGGGTGTACGATAATTTCCCTCAAAATACGATAATTTTGGGGCTCTAGTACGATAATCCTACATTTCTCACCTGGCAACACTGACGCGCATGCTTATCACACATCAACTTTCACACCAGAGGTTTAGACTATGATCATCTTGTGCTGAGAAATGACAGTTGTAGCTAGGGATGTGCGATATGGCATAAAATTCATGTCACGATATGTATTGTGAAGGGTGACGATAACGATATATCACAATATGTTTTTTTTGTATAAAACTTGCAATAGGGATGAAAAAAGCATAGGGTGTAAGGATGCATGATAATATCATGGTATCGGTTGATATTAGCGTTAAACTTCATTATCGGATATTCCATTAAAATAACTTGCCAATATAAAAGGCGTTGTTTTTGCCTGCAGCGGCAGCACGTGATGACTGATGTTGCAGCACAACGTGATGACGTCACGGGCGTCTACCTGATCTCACGGCGGAGAGCAAAATTCAAAATGTCGGTGTGTGGAAGTTTTATTTTTTGTTGGTGAGGATGTTGGATTACGAAAAATTTTGGACTACATTGAGCCTCGCTACATCGTCCCCAGTCAGAGATATTTTTCCGGCGTAATGTTACCAGAGTTACAAGCGGTCATTTCCGATGTCATTGAGAAGCTAAGAGCTGATAGCACGACTTGTTGGGTGAGTTTTACCACAGACATTTGGGCATTGTGTTAGCCCCATTAGCATAATTAGTCTTACGACACAATGGATAGACAAAAATTTTGAACTTAAAAAGGCTGTCCTTTGTGCACAGGAGTGCAGAGGATCCCACACTGCAGCTAGAACCTGGAACAAGCCTCCACAGGTGAGACAGCATCGCAGGTGACTAATGCTAATAAATAATATTTAACACTTTTCATTTAATATAAGTTACAGTGCTATGCATATCATATGGCTGTTACTGAATATATGTCATCAGCTCTTACAGCTGTTGCACAATTTTTGTAGCAAATAAGTCTAAATCAGAGGGCTATGCTCTGACAAAGGAACATATATAAAATATCTGTACAGTATTGGAATCGGTTACCGGCCAAATAAGTTTTAACATATCGGCTTAAAATCCAATATCATAAATCCCTAATGGAGTGTCCTTTTGCCATCATTTATTTTGAAAACTGCTTTACCACAAAACAATCTCAATAAAGAAAATTCCACTACTAGGTCAAGAGAGTTTTTAAATAAATAAAAAAATCAAGTATTCGGCTTCTTTCTTGCAGAGCAAAACAGTGCAAAATATATCAAATGTACCCTGATGCATGCTCAATAATCCAGGTAGAAAAATCTAAAAAAGCTATGTCTGGTCCTCTGTTCCTTTATTTTTTATTTTTTAATGTCCAGAGGACCAGACTTAGCTTTTTTTTTTTAGATATATCAAATGTAGGGGTGTCTATGAGTGCACACCTAATTCTCCAGCTCCCCGGGCACTTTCTATGGCTGCTCACTGCACCACCTGGTGGTGGTTGGGTTAAATGCAGAGACGAATTTCGTCTGTGTATGGGAAACATACACAGATGACAGAAAAGGACATTATTATTATTATTATTAGTTTTAGCCATAAGTTTTAAACAAAATAATATGTTAACTTTTAACAGTTTCCAGTCTTCTCACTTAAATTAACAGCAACAGAGCAGCATTTTACACCGAAACACTTCACCCTCCAACCATCCACCCAGTTTCCTCTGTGGCTTTGACCAGCGAGGATCTTGCAGTAAAATCATACAACAGTGTTCTTACACAGATCACAGAGCAGGTTTCTCTAAAGAAGACCAATATGTACTTTTACTTTCGACAGGAAAAAAAAAACTTTCGACAGAACACAGAGTTTTGCGCATGCGTCCGAATATGGCAACTCTACGGCAAGCCGGCCGTAGTAAGTTAGCTTGTAGCTTTGCTACTTGTAACATTTACCATTTTACTTGGCTCCGAAGAAAGGACTTTAAATACCACTTACGCAGGTAGTCCCCGACTTACAAGCGCTCTTACTTACGAGGTCCCGGATTTACGAGATTATCATAATTAATAAAAATATAAAATCAATTTTTTGTGTGTGTGTTTAAATGTTCTTAATTTCATGTGTACAACACTTTGTTGCAGCTGTGGTCGTTTTAAATGGCTTTATAAATTAAGTATAATTGTTATTTTTATGTTTTATTTCAATTTTTAGTGTACTCTGTACTGTATTAGCGATCGCTCCCAAATTTCCCCCACCTGACCTATAACGAGCGGACCTAAGCGGGCGGTGACACCAAGCCGACATGCCGGCGAAAGGGGCCATCTGCGCCCGGGAGCTGGTTTTCGAGGACCGTGCGTCCGATCAGAGGTTGCCTCATCCGGATAAATTAGCTGGCAACACTCGGTGAACTTTGTGGATGTGTCTGGCCTGGAGAAGTAGCCGCGATCGCGGCGCGATTGCTCCCACTGCCCCGCCGCCTGACATGCAACGAGCGGAGCTACCAAGCCGACATGCCGGGAGCTGCTGGCTTTGGAGGACCGTGCGTCGGATCAGAGGTTACCTCATACAGATAAATGAGCTGGAAACACTCGGTGAACTTTGTGGATGTGTCTGATCTGGAGCAACAGCCGCGATCCTCCGCGATCGCTCCCAAAAAGCGCCGCGCGACAACATTAGCTCATCGGCTAAGCTAAGGCTAGGCTAAATGCTAAGCGGACCCCCACCAGAACCAAACTGAACCGGCGGCCGGGAGCTCGCCTCGATGTCCGCCTAGCAGCCTAAGATGTTGGATGGACATTCAGCTAACGTGGAGAAGCAGCTCCGACAGCCTTTTTTGGATGGATGGACTCGTTAGCACGGAGCTAATGAGTGCAGGCCTAATGGCGGTGGCTAACAACAGCTCACGCGGTCAGCTTGTTTTGGATGAACGAACACCGCGGAGAAACGGCTTTCGGTAAGTTTATTAAAGTAAACTCCTTTTATGGCTTCAAATGTATGGACTTAACAAGCTAACAGTCCTTCCTCTAAACAGTTTGGACCGCGTTAGAGCAGCAGAATGTATGGAGCCCCGACGTGCTCGGACGTGCTAACAGACGAGACAAGCTTGATCAGCTCAAAGTAAGAAATTATATTTTTATTTATCTGTTTTGTACTGTACCTGTAAAGTACTGTTTTTTATTTATTTATTATAGGGTGTGTTAGGATAGCCGAAGCGCTTGGTAACTTCATTACCTACATGTACGTGTTCAGTGTCAGCTCCTGTGTTATATAAAGGTCTGTACGGACTTACGAGATTTTCGTCTTACGAGATACTCGGAGGAACGGCACTCGCTCGTAAGTCGGGGACTACCTGTAGTTTTCAACAAAAAAAGTAACGATTAATTTGACAACTCTGATTTTACATCAGACACAGCATTACTGTGGTTAGCTGGTAGAATACAGATCTGTCATAAGCTAAATGTCTATCGTTTCTACTGTGTACCGTATATATCGCACGTTCCTAGTTGTTGCAGTTTACCAGCTTGAAAACAGTTTGTGCTTTTGAAATTGCAAGATGAAATTGAAACCAGATGTTTACATACACTATAGAAACACACAACTGTGTTTATCCTCCCCGTCTGACAATAAAATCAAATTCAATCAAACTGAAACAGATATAAATCAGTTTGGATTCCAACATTTATACAATTCCTAAATGTGTGAGTAATGACAGAATTTCTTTCAAAGTCACAAGTTTACATATACATTAAGATTATCACGTCTAAACAATTTAGAAAAACCAGATCATGTCATAGCTTTGGATGCTTTAGGTTAGTTGACAACATTTGAGCAGAACATTTGTGGACACAATTCAAGGCCACAAGTCTGGTCCATCCTTGAGTACAGTTGTCAGACCCCTGAAGTTTCATCTGTTCAAACATTTATACACAAGTACAAACCCCATGGGAATGTCCTGCAGTCGTACTCTCAGGAAGGAGACAAGTTCAGTGGTCCTGAGGCGAATGTGTATTGGTGTGAAATGTGCATATCAACACCAAAACAGTGTGGCAGCACAACTGCTCAGTGATTAACACTGTTGCTTCACAGCAAGAAGGTCCTGGGTTCAATCCCTGGTTGGACCTGGGATCTTTCTGTGTAGAGTTTGCATGTTCTTCTCGTGCTTTGTGGGTTTTCTCCAGGTACTCCGGTTTCCTCCCACAGATCAAAAACATGCATGCTAGGCTGCCTTAAGGCCCAGACCTCCCTTTCAAAAGAGATCTGTGATCTCAATGGGATCTGCCTGGTTAAATAAATAAAAATAAAAACACAAGCAAAATGTAAAGATGTTGCTGAAGGTGGTCAAAGAGTGTCATTATCCACATAACTCCATCTCCACTGAAGGAGCAGAAGGTTTAGTTTGATTTAATGTCGAAACTGTGAGGAAAAAATATACGGGTCTGTTTTTTAATAGTGTATGTAAACATTTGGTGTCAACAATGAGTTGGCGCTCAGACCGTGACATCCCTCTAACCACTCTAATTATAGCTCAGTTTCTTTAAAATATGCTTTACCTATTATCATAATATTTGTAAAGGTACAGTAGTCCCTCATTTATCGCAGGTGTTAGCGACCACGCCCACCCATGATTAGTGAAAAACCGCTAAGCAGAGAGACAGTAGTCCAAGTTCAAGTTCAGTAAACTTTGTCATGGCATGTGCCAGGCTGTAATCACACATCACCTGTCCCAATCTCCCTCCTTAAATAATTTAAATACTGTTACTTTTTAAATAAACAATCCATGCAGCATGGATTGTTTATTTAAAATGTTACAGTATTTAAATTTAAATTGTAGAGAAGTGCATCAAAGGATTTCACACAGCTTCAGCTCTGCAGCATGGAGCAGAAATGTACTTTTTGATCAATTACACTGAAACAACTGAACATAGAAGTTCTAAAACAATTAAAAAAAAAACTTTTAACACCTTTATATTTTGTGATTATGATGATTTTTACGATACGACATACTTTGAATTTTAAGTTAGAAGGCAAAAGTCGATCGGCGCATCTGGACAGCAAAGGGTTAACCCTTCACAAAGCCCATGCAGCAAGAGAAATGTGTGTGCTTGGCAGAGGAGATCAGCTGAACAGCTGCAGGAGGGAGCTTTCCCTGCACTTGTGGGATGCACACACGGCGCAAAATCATTAAAAATAATTCATTTTAAGTAAACCGTCAATATGGATTTAGAAAAATTAATTCTACATCAATGGCACTTGTTGAATTGGTGGAACAACTAACAAATGCAGTTGATCAAAGGAATAGCTGTACTGTATTAGTATTTATGTTGATTTAAGGAAGGCATTTGATACTATAGATCATGGAATTCTTCTTGATAAACTATATAATTATGGTATTAGAGGGAAAGCATTAAAGTGGGTAAATAGTTATTTGGAAGATCGAAAACAATTTGTTCAAATACGTGACATAAGATCCAAATTTAATAATATCACATGTGGAGTGCCTCAGGGCTTAGTACTTGGACCCAGGTTATTTAATTTGTATGTAAATGACTTGGTTAATGTGTCAGACTTTTTTAGATGTGTTTTATTTGCAGACGACACAACATTTATTTGTAAGGGTGATGATACAGAACAAATGCTGGAGTTAATACAGTCAGAATTTGTGAAAATCCAAAATTGGTTTTGTCTAAATAAGTTATCATTAAATCTGGATAAAACTTATTACATGATACACAGCAACAGAAAAACTGATGTTCACGCTCCATTTTTGGTAGACAGAACTGAAATTTGTAGAGTTAGTGAGGTGAAATTTTTGGGTGTTATTATTGATGAGAAATTAACATGGAGACCTCACATAAACAATTTGAGAACAAAAATATCCAGATCAATAGCAGTTCTGTATAAAGTAAGAGAGTTATTCACTGATAAAGCAATGTTTATGTTGTATAATGCAATAATTGTTCCTTATTTGGTGTACTGTATTGAAGTCTGGGGTAAAGCGTGTAAAACTGTAACTAATCCTTTGTTCATTTTACAGAAAAGAGCTGTACGAATTATTATGAAAAAAAAAAAACTATAGATATCCGTCCAATACTTTATTTTATCAACTGAAAATTCTGAAATTCTATGATTTGGTTAATTATAACATTTTGTTGCTTATGTATAAGGCACATAAAGGCATGTTGCCCGTTAATATTCAAACAAATTTTGTTAAAAGAGAGAGTGTATATTTTCTTAAAGGAATTGAGATGTTTGTGAAGCCTTATTTTAGTACTAGTTTGAAGGAACGATCCACAATAATTCAGGGAATAGGATTGTGGAATGGTTTGGAAGATACCGTTAAAAATGCCAGATCACTGTATACATTTAAGAGACTGATAAAGACGAGTTTCTTGAAAGAATATGGAAATCGTTAATATAAATCTACTTCAGTTGTTGTCTGGTTTGATTTAGATGTTTGAGTTTTTATGTTTTTAATTTAGCTGATTGTTATTGCCTATGTGTATTACATTTTAATTTAAATTTTGTAAAAATATTTTGATTTACATCAGAATTAAGTAAAAAGCGGCAGTTTTCATAAGACTAGTTCTTCTTCTGCCACCTTTCATTTTCTTTTCTTTACATTTTTTGATTGTATTGTATGTATGTGTATGTTTTTAAATGAAATGAATAAAATTTCAAAAAAAAAAAAAAAAAACATGGCTCATCTATCAACCAGTTGTGTCATGTCCTGTCTTATTTTGAAAAACAGTGATACAGCAAATCTGTGAAAAATGAACCACGAAGCAGCGAGGGACTACTGTATAGACATTTTTTGTGTTTGCTAAAGGTGGCCATCTTAAATCTGGATGAATCGAAAAGTTGAGGATGTTCATCCAATGATGACTTTCTGAGTCATTAAAACCCATAGAAAGGTTCATGAGATATTGTGCTAACAGACAAGCCAACACATGCACACAAACAGACAGTTAATACTCACTACTACCACTTTTACTACTACTCCTACTGCTCCTATTACCACTACTACCCATACTGCCACTACTACTGGTACTCCCACTACTATTACTACCCATACTGCCACTACTACTGGTACTCCCACTACTATTACTACCCATACTGCCACTACTACCGGTACTACTACTATCACTACTATTACTACCCCTACTGCCACTACTACCGGTACTACTACTATCACTACTACTACTACCACTACCATAGCCTGGCCCTCGCCTTCCTGCACAGCTCCGCTCAATTCTCATTTCCCTTCACTGCACAGTCTGGGACTTCTGCCATAGACAACGATTTCTCCGGTAGATTATTGACCGGACCAATCAGAGAACAGAAGGGGCAGAGTTTTTGGCCCCTAACCCACGCCCCCACCTGTCCCAGCGCAGCCAGCGAGCAGTCGCATGTTCTCATTCAAAGCGATGCAAAGCGATGCAGGACTGTTTTATATGTGATACAAATTTATTAATTTCCCCTTCTTAATCCCTTATCTGGAGTTTTCTTTTGTTTTTTTGGCCAAAAGTCAAGTTATCGCTCCCTCCTCCTCCTCTCCGCTGAGTTCCACCTGTCCCAGCGCAGCCAGAGCCAGCGCGCAGCCGCATGTTCTCATTCAAAGCGATGCAAAGCGATGCAGGACTGTTTTATATTTGACACAAATGTGTTAAATTCCCCTTCTTAATCTCTTATCTGGAGTTTTATTTTGTTTTTTTGCCAAAAGTCAAGTGATCGCTCTCCTCCTCCTCTCTCTCCGGCGCCGCTGCTGTGCAAAGAATAAGGAAATGACTGAGGTTGTCACGAGAGAATTAAAATAGGGTTTTACGTTGCTGCCCGAGTCCCTGCATATTTTCTGGTCTTCTGGACCAGCGCTACATGGTTTTATTTAATTTTTTTCAAACGTTATAAACACAGAATGCAGGCAGCGAGAGAAAATTCAGCAGGAGGCGGAGCAGATGTCAAGTTCGGCAGAGCTCTGAGGGGGAGGGAGCAGAATGCTTTACCTGTTCAAAATTTTTCTAAGATCCAATGGTTTTGTTCCTCAGGCAGAGGCCACGCCTCCAGCAAGAATCGTTTTTCAATGGACAAGTCCCAGACCCTTGTCTGAAGCGAAGTGAAGGACAAGGGTCTGGTTTTAACCAGGCTACCACTACCACTACTACTGCTCCTATTACCACAACTACTACTAGTACCACCACTACTACTACTATTACGACCACCACCACCACACCACTAATTTTACTACTATTATTACCACTATTATTACTATACCTCATACTACTACTACTACTACTACTACTACTACTACTACTACTACTACTACTACTACTA
>JBBPBX010054493.1:0-23446 GCA_038048925.1 Garcialebias charrua | reverse complement strand
AGGTGACATTCCATGTCCCAATGGCCAGCTTCTGTAGCCGAGGATCAGACCGCCAGGGTCCCCGCCCTCGGCCACCACCCATTCCACAATGCACCGACCCCTTTGGCCCCTCCCACAGGTGGTGAGCCTATGGGAAGACAATTTTTGTGTTACAAAATAAAAAACAAACAACCCCTCCTTGTTGTCCTGATCTAACGTGTGGAGTGGTAATAGCTGAGCGTGGTCCACCAGCCAGACTCTGAGCTCTAACAGACCAGCTGAGATCTCAGAATATCACATGAGATGGTTCATAACGTTATTTACAAGGTTTGACCAAAACGCTACAAGTTTCTCATCACAAGATGATCTTAGTGTCAAACTGTGGGATGAAAGGTGGCGGGTGATATGCATTCCTTCAAGGAATGCTAGGCCTTGAATGCAGAGCCATAGAGAGAGAGAGAGGTGCGACCAGTGGCGGTTCCTCAGTTAACCACCAGGGGGGGCTATTTTCTCAAAAATGAAAAAATAACGTTTCAAGTTTTTCTGGTGTTTATTTATCAAATGCAGATTAAAACTAGGCCAACAGTACAATGAAATGCTCAGATTGAGAACCAACAATTTAACTCACTAAAACAACAAAGAACAAACAAAAAAAATACTAAAGCATGCAATAAAGGTACAAAAATAAAGTACCTACAATATCACATGTTGCTGCTGATCTGTTTCATGTTTCTGTGTTCATTCGTGCCCATCTGCTCATACAGACTCATGTTTGTGCTGCTGTTTGGAGTAATGCTTTCTATGATATTAGTGCTTAGTGTATTGTTAGTAGATGTATTTCTTAGTTCATATCTTAGATGTTATTACTGTTTTTCTCTTACATTTTATTGGTGGATGTAACTGGGACCCTGTGTACATAATCTTGTTTCATCACATGTACCACATGTGGTGCAAATGGCAATAAAGATTCTCTGACTGATTTTGTGCTTTTCAATTATGCTAAATATGAAAGGGTGGGTTTTGGCACCTTTCTCTTCCATATGAATAATAAAATATTGGGCATGGACAATATTTATTTTTCCTGGTATTCAAGAGGATAGGGAAATGGCTAGTCAGCTTTCTAATTATTTAACATCTAACAATTTATGAGTATATGTGTACATTTAATAGCAACAATTCAAATTGACATTGTAATTAGAAAGATGTAGTGCTCCTCACTTTTTCAAAATACAGAACTAATATGATGAAAAACATTGTACGGTAAAAGACATGCATTTAGCTGCTCACCTCTGTAGCTGCTCACCTCTGTAGCTATCCTCTGTAGCTATCCTCTGACGTTCACCAGGGCCCAGTGTGCGGCGTTTCTTAGCCATCTGGGATACACTGCCACTGTGTTCGCCACAAATAGTAGGGAGTGAGTCTCTGCAGGACCATAAGAGAACAGTGTTCATATTTTAGTCACCAGGTAAAATAACAAGAAATGTGAAGTAGTTCAATCATAAGACATTAACAAAATACTGTATCAGTAATATTAAACAGCACAACATACACATTAATTTCAATTTACCGGTACCTGATTTTTTGAATGTGGTCTGTGAACTGCTGCATGATTCTCTGAACAAAGACTGAGTCGATGGTCCGCTTCTGGAGTTGGTTGTAGAGAATGTCCACATGAGGCATGACCAGATGGAACAGTTTCAGGAAAAAGCTGAAGCTATCATCCTCCAGCAGCCTCACAAAGCCTCCAGCTTCTCTAACAGTGGTAGGATCAAACTGTCCTGAGTCCCTGATGGTTTCAAAACACTGGAGCAGTTTTTCTTTGTGTTCAAAAACAGTGTTCACAGCTCGGCTGTGGAAGTTCCACCTCACTGTGCTTGCTCTTGGAACTCTGTGGGCCACCACTTCATCGAGAATACTGGTTCTCTTTGGCGATCTTGAAAAAAAGCCGGAGAATCCAGCCAGGTCTGAGAAGAAAATATTCACTTTTGAGATATGGGAAGTCACCTGCTGCATGATAAGATTAAGCTGGTGAGCATAGCAGTGATATATATATAGTGTGCATTTACATAGACATCTTGGATCTTCTTCTGTACACCACCTGTGGCTCCTCTCATGACACTCGCACCATCATATGCTTGTGAAATGAGCTTGCTCTTCTGGTCATCAGGGAGAATGGAGCTCAACCTTCAAACTATTTAATGCTTAAATCTTTCTGCTACTTGATTTATTTAAGTTTAGTGTCTTTGAAACAACAGCACAACTTATAATGAAACTAAAGTTTAACTAAACTAAACTAAAACTAAAGTTTATTTATTCATTCAGATTTATTCATCAGAAAATTTGCAACTGCTGCTAAACGAAACGAGACAAAAGTTAACTAACACAGACAGACACTCTGAGGAGTAAACAGTTCATGATGAGCTGAAGATGAACAGACAGGAGTCGTCTTCACACATTCGGGTTTATAACTAGCAAGTAGCAACTTTTATAATGTTGCAGACAGTACACCACAACCATGAGCAGAGCTACTAGCTACTGTGACTGACTGCAACAACCACCGTCCCACACACACCACCATGTCCCGAACACAGATGAAAACAGCTCAAACTTTGCTCATGTGTGCTCAGCGATTTATTAAACTCACTAATTATTACTTGCTTACCTGTGTAGAGGCACCATTAATAATTACAGCTGTTTCAACGTCGCTACTCGCTAGTTGTCCGTGTGATGATCAGGTCTGACTGTAAACAGAGGGAATCCCCCGCTCCCCCCCTCCTTGGCTCGAACCGGAAGTGCTGTCGATCCGTGGCATAAGAGACAGTCCAGGCTCGAGGGCGGGGGAAAATGCGACCTGTACAGTCCAAAAGTTTTGTACAGATGGGACATAAACTACGGCCGCTAGCGGCGGATAGTTATAATTAGATTCAATGGAAAAGCATGGGAAAAGCCCCCAGGCGGCGCCGAGCGGGGAAACCGGAAGTACGTCACTCACAATCAGAAAACGTTTTTTGAAACAAACAAAACAATCATTACTCATAAAATATTTATCCTACACAACTAAAAACATATATGCATGCATTTCGAAATATTTTTATTTTATTATTTCCCTTTTATAAAAAAAATAAAAAAAAATATTCAAATGGTGAAGAAGAAAAGCTGCAGTTCCAAGGAGGAGCGGCGCCCCTAGCGCCCTCTAGTGGCGGCCGCCACTGGGTGCGACACTCTTTGAACTCGCCGACAGGCGGTCACGTGGTTCATGCAACTCTCAATCGTTCCAAACAGCTCGTCGCTGTCAGTCAATTTGAGCAGCTACTGGCGCAACATGACACAAAAAACCGACTTTTCTTACTTTGTCCAGCGTTTTTCAGTAATTATTGAGCAGTAACAAACTGACATTCCTTCTACCGTTCTCCTCTTCATTTCTTATCCTGCAGCTCCACCTAGTGGCGTGAGCACTACACTATGCGTTTTTTCTTAAGCATTTTTAGACGTTTTAAACGCTTCACAAGGGCAAAAGAAAATTGTATTTTCATCAACTTACCGGAGAAAACACGTCTGAAACATCAACAATGAACTACGTTTGATGCTAGCAGTGCTGCTGTTTGGAACAGTTTGGTGGAACGAATCGCCCCATAGATATCTTATGAATCGCCCCCTCCATGACCCACGTGACTTCCGCATTCCATTCTTACAATGGGAGTCTATGGAAGTGTCGGAACTCTCTCTCTCTCTGTGGCTCTGCTTGAATGGATTCAGGCCCTGTTTACACGGACACTGTGGGGGGAATCGGAGGTTTTGGGTATGTTAATTAGATTAAAAGTTTTGCGTCGACACGGATCTGCTCGAATCTCCCCCCTCCCTCATGCCCCCCCTTTCACCCACTGCGCATGCGTGCTGCTGAACCTTCACCCACTGCGCATGCGTGCTGCTGAACCTTCACCCACTGCGCATGCGTGCTGCCTCACTCTGCTGGCAGTCTGCTACTTTCTTTTGTGCTAAAAGTTGAGCTAACAACAAGTTAACAACAAGTTAAAGCTGGATTTTGGATAAGAGTCGACAGATTTGACACCAAGCGGGACTCTCTTCATCTAACAAGCTGCACACCAGTTGCTGACTGTGGACCAGAACCGAGTGACGATGAGGATGATGTCGGACTTTCCTCCGTGATAAACATGACTTACAGCAGGTAGATCAACGTTCTTAATATAATGTTTGCTTGTATTTACTTTGATCACACAACAACCAACTGATTTATTTTATTTATTTATTTTTCTGCGAGGTCGAGGCTGTCCTTTCACCAAGCGGACCGGTTCGGATCGGACCAGAATCCATGATGAAAACAGCAGAGTCCAGTCTTTTAACGTATTTACAGTTCGGTTAACGTGTTTTAATAGTGTGTTCAGTTTAATTCTCAGTGTTTGTGTGACGTACGGTTTGTGGTGTTGAATAAATAAATAAATAAAAAATAAACCTGTTGTCTTCATTTTCAACTTTAAACACGCAGCATGTTATGCATTGTTTAAATCACGTAACTTGAGTCCAGATAGACCCTCCCACGCTAACATAAATATTGTTTATTATTGTTAAACTGTAATTATTAGCACATGTTGTGCAGCGTGACACGTGAAATGTCCGCCTGCCTGCTCAATAAGCAGCGTAAGAACTGGATCAGACTGTGTCTCTTCCAACACAGATGCTGGTAATCAGGTGTAGAATAATTAAATATGAGACTCAAAATATATTCCATCAGCTGTAGTTCAGAAAGTGGTGCTGTCCAGAGCCGCCATTGTTAGAAATGCCGGCTGTCCGCGCGTGCATGCAGCGCGCATGTGGTTGACACAAAAGATCAGCGGGAGATGTTTATGTTATCAACGGGGGGTCAGCGAAAAACCTCCACTTTGGAGGGTGAGTTAAAAAACCATCGTATTTAAAGAGGGGGGCTAGTGGTGTCGTGTAGACGATAAGCAAAGACGCAGAGAGAAAGGAGCGGTTCCACTCAAAATACGCTCCGTGTAAACAGGGCCTCAGTTTTTGTGTCTCTGACATCCAGTAATACAAATTCTGTCCACTTCAATCATTTAGGTCATATTTCAGTTTGAACCTGCATCCTGTTGCTTCAGCTCACGCCTCACATCTTTTATTCTTTATTCAGATTGGAGGACTGCGAGTTGTCAGAGATCAGCTGTTCTTCTCTGGTCTCAGCTCTGAAGTCCAACCCCTCCCATCTGACAGAACTGGACCTGAGTAGCAACGACCTGTCTGACTCTGTAGTGAAGGAACTCTGTGTTTTCCTGGAGAGTCCAAACTGTAGACTGGAGGTTCTGAGGTCAGTTCACTGCAGCTGTTGGAGGTTTTCTATGTTTGTCCAACTAAAATCATTTCCTGATACTTCACAATGTATTCAGTTATAAATGTTTCATTCATTTAACCCTTTGATGGTCTAAAATCAGCCCCACATTTTAAAGTTTTATTTTGGTGCTGTCAATAACCACATATGTTCCTGACAAAGACTAAAAATCCTCTCAACTGAAATCTTTAAAAAAATTAACAAAAAATACTTTTGGACAAATTAAAAGAGGAAAATGACTTTCTTTACCCACAAACTGACATAAAAATATTCATTCAACCTTTATTTATACAGGTTAGCCTCGTTGACCCACGGGGACTCATTTACAAGAGGGACCTGTCTCACTCACACCCAGGGTCAATTTAGAGTTACCAATCAGCCTAACATGCATGTTTTTGGACTGTGGGAGGAAACCGGAGCACCCGGAGAAAACCCACGCATGCACGGAGAGAACATGCAAACTCCACCCAGAAAGGCCCCCGGGCCGGGATTTGGACCAGGGACTTCTCGCTGAGTGGCAGCAGCTCTACCAGTTGTGCCACCTCGGCTTCTCCCTTCTTCAGGGGTTGCCACAGCGAACTAGTTGCACGAAGACTTGGCAGTTGGTTTTATGCCGGATGCCCTTCCTGACACAACCACAGACCACCGATTTACCACAGCCCTCTGTGTGGAGCAGAGAGCTGATATCTAGGGTTCCCGGGGGAGCAGATGATGTGGTCTTGCTCAATGGCCCAGAGTGGGGCAGATGAGGGTAGAGACAGGTGTGACTGCTTCACTTATGCTGCGTTCCAGTAGACCTGGGAAGTGGAAATTTCCCAGTTCCCATTGGTAGATTGAAACCGAAACGCCCCCTCTAGTGGTAAACACCCACTCGTATTTTGGGATAATTTTTTCAGTCTCCAGTTTCGATTTCAAGATGGCAGATCCTCGCGTCTTCAGTAAGTAAACACTTTTAACTTTTACTAAAATAACAATTCTAAAATGTTGTTGCATGTATTTAATCACACACACAGCTTAAGGGTATGCTTGTGAACACAGAACACATTAAAAATCTGTGTTTAGTTGCATGGCATGTGGTGTACGGCTGTGTTTTTGTCGTCGTTTGTATCACAAAAGTGTTGTAGGCCAGCGGCAGCGACTTTCATTCGCCACATTTTATTATTTAGCACATTTTAAAAAGTAACTTTTCATAATAAAATTTATTTTAAAATGCAGGGAGTCCTCGACTTACGTACGAGTTCCATTCCTACACATTGTTCATAACCCGATTTTGCCGTAAGTCGGACACCACACGAGCCGCCACTGATACACGTACATGTACGGTACTGTAAGTTACCAAGCACTTCGCCTATCCTAACACAGTACCCTAATAATTATCAAAAAACACATACTGTAGAGTACATTTAGAGACATACAGTACAGTACAATAATTAAATGAAAAAATACAATCAATTTCTTACTGTGAGCTGGTCTCCGCCGCCCGTCGGGTCCGTGTCTCCGGTGGGGGTAGCGTTAGCATTTTAGCCCCCCCATTAGCTCGGTGTCGTCCCTCCAAAAGGCTGCCCAGCTGTTTATCCACGTTTTAGCATGTTACCTCGGTGTTCATCCAACATCTGAGGCTACCAGGCAGACATCGAGGTGAGCTCCCGGCTGCAGCTGGCGTCTCCTGCTGGCGAGCATGTTAGCTCGTGGCTCCTCCAGTCACGCTAACCTGAAGCTAACCTTAAAATGGCGGACATGGAGGCATTTCCGGAAACTGCCGGAAACTGCGCAAATAGGCTTAAAAATTATAATAATAATAATAATGATACTTTATTTATAAAGCCATTTAAAACAACCACAGCTGCAACAAAGTGTTGTACACATGAAATTAAGAATATTTAAACACACACAAAAAAAAAATCTTATTTTTATTACGGTAATATGATGCGTTCGTTACTCCGAATTGCCGTAAGTCGAGGGCGTCGTAAATCGAGTCAGAGTCAGAGTCAGAGAGTCTTTATTGTCATTTGCACCGCATGTGGTACATGAGATGAAAACGAGATTATGTACACGAGGTCCCAGTTACATCCAACAACAATGAAAGAGAAAAACAGTAATAACATCTAGAATTAACTAAGAAAAGCATCAACTAGTAATACACTAAGCCTAATATAGTGGGAATAAACAGCAGCACGAACATGAGTTTGTATGAGCAGATGGTCACAGATGAATACAGCAACAAGAAAACAGATCAGCATCAGTATGATGTGATATTTTGCAGTGTTTATTTTTTTATTTTATTTTTATTTATTCATGAGTCTAACAGCCTCAGGGTAGAAGCTGTTCCTCAGTCTAGTGGTTCTACATTTGATGCTCCTCAACCTCCGTCCTGAGGGGAGTGGGGCAAAGAGTGAGTGTGCTGGGTGAGTGAGGTCTTTCATGATGCAGGTGGCTCTTTTCCTGCATCTGGAGGTGTAAATGTCTGTGATGGTGGGGAGACTGACTCCAACAGACTTCTGTGCAGCCTTCACCACTCTCTGCAGAGCTTTCCTCTCTTCAACTGTGCAGCCTCCATGCCACACGTTGATGCTGGAGCACAGGATGCTCTCCACTGCACACCTGTAGAAGGAGGTGAGGACTGGGCTGCTCAGACCAGCTCGTCTCAGCCGTCTGAGGAAGTAGAGTCTCTGATGACCTTTCTTGATCAGGCTGGTGGTGTTGTTGCTCCAGCTGAGGTTATCATTCATGTGTACACCCAAGTATTTGTAGCTGGAGACCACTTCCACTGCAGACCCACCTATTTTCAGTGGGGCATGGTTGTGTTTGTTCCTTCTGAAGTCCACAATCATCTCCTTTGTCTTCTTCACATTCATGTGAAGATTGTTCTCTTTGCACCAGCTCTCCAGGTGTTCCACCTCCTGTCTGTAGCTGGACTCATCATTGTTTGTAATGCATCCCACCACCGCTGTATCATCTGCAAACTTAACAATATGACAGCCTGGAAGTGTGGCTGTACAATCATATGTGAGCAGAGTGAACAGAAGGGGGCTCAGCACACATCCCTGAGGAGAGCCAGTGCTAAGGGTTATGGTGGAGGAGGAGAAGTTGTGGATCTTCACGGACTGTGGTCTGTCTGTTAAGAAGTCTAGTACCCAGTTACAAATAGAGGGGCTTAGTCCAAGTGTAGATAGTTTGTCTATCAGAGTTTGGGGGATCATGGTGTTGAAGGCAGATGTGAAGTCCACAAAGAGCAGACGCACGTATGAGTCTTTCTGATCCAGGTGGGTGAGAGCAGTGTGGACCACGGAAGAAATGGCGTCCTCTGTTGATCGGTTCTCACGGTATGCGTATTGATGAGGGTCCTCATTGATGTTGACGGTTGCCTTGATGTGGGACATGACCAGTTTCTCAAAACATTTAGCGACTATCGGGGTGAGGGCCACCGGTCTATAGTCATTCAGACCAGTCACTGTGGAGCTCTTTGGGACTGGGATGATGGTCGCGGTCTTCAGGCAGGTGGGAACTAACTCCAGTGCAAGTGAGGTGGTGAAGATGTCAGCCAGCACCTCACAGAGCTGGTCCGCACATTCCTTAAAATCGAGGACTCTGTATTAAAAAAAAATAATAATTTAACCCTCGTTTTCTTTGACGCTGTGGCTTATTTTATTATGCAACCCAGAACTAAACACACGTTGTTGAATTGACTATAAATTAGCACTAAACTGTGGTTAAAAAAATGTATTTGGTTTCCAAAGATCCGTGTTTAGAAACCTTCTATAACCCTGTATGATATATATTTGATAGGACGTGTATATTTGTGTAATAACTGTGTGTTTGTTTGTTTTTAGTCTACCTCGACCAGTACAACAACATGTTTGTTGATTAGAAGTGAACAACACCATTTTCTGGCAGCCTGTATCGCAGTGATGAGGATTTGTCCATTTTGTACATTGATGCAGACCTCACAATGAAAGTTGAGCTAATCCAACCTGGGCACAGCACAGCTGGTACGATTTAGGAGAAATAGTATTTTTAATGCAAACCAAACCAATTGTAATGAATTTAACAATACTGTGTATCCATTCAAATGTTGTTGTTTTTTTCAGAGAACTGATGACTCTCAAGCAACCAGCAGCCACGCAAAGAGTCCCATACGTGTGAATGACAGTTTTAATAAAGAACAGACACTGTAACTGTTTTTGATTGAACACATGCGTGAGCATGTAACAGACAATGGTGACCTTACAAGAAACCTGTCCAAGCTAAATGCCAGGCTGCAAAAGGTTAAATCTGTGTGGAAGTACATTTTGTCTGGAAGACAATTTGTTTTGCACATTTATACTTTGTTTTTCAAGTAATTGTGTTTATTTATATAAATACTGTCACTGGCCAGACTACAGGTAAACTTATCTTTTTTGAATGCATGACTGTGTGTACCACTCATTTAATTTATTTTTCAAATTTTCCTTCTTTTTCAACACATTTGGCCTCATGCAAGAACATGTTCGTATTTTTATCCTAAATTTCTCTTACTTTTGTTCGTACAAAGCGTTCGTACGAACATGCCACGTCAGATTCAACAAACTTCTATCCTCAGGAAAAGTGTGTAAATGAGCTGCGTAAATATGATGAATCCCACCTGTTCTATTCACCTGCTCGTGCACGCGGAGAGGTTATTTACATAATTAAGCTGCCCGATTTTTAACCAGCACACGCAAAAGAGAGCACATTACACCAGTCTTGGCCTCCCTTCACTGGCTACCGGTTCATCTTCGAATCCAATTCAAAATTCTCATGTATGTCTACAAATCGCTGAACAGTCTCGCCCCCGCCTATCTCTCGGATCTGATACACCCATATGTCCCTCCACGTGCTTTGAGGTCAGAGGATCAGGTACTCTTAATAGTTCCAGAAACTCGCCTTAAGCGCAGGGGTGACAGGGCGTTCTCTGTAGCAGGCCCAAGACTCTGGAACGAGTTACCGCTGCTCATCAAACAGGCCCCCTCCCTCTCGGTTTTCAAATCCCGGTTAAAAACTCACTACTACTCCATTGCTTTCAATGCCAGCTGATTTGTATTGGATCGTTTGATTTATGATCTGCAATGTTTTTATGTTTTTCGTGTTGTACTTCATTGTCTGTGTTACCTGTTGCGTGTTTGTTTGTCCAGCACTTTGGTGTGGACTTGTTCCTGTTTAAAGTGCTTTATAAATAAAATGGTATGGTATGGTATGGTATAATTCCCACCCCTCAAAACACCATATAAGGCTACATTTCCTGCCTCAGAGAGCAGGAAGTGTCCATTCATTCAAAATCGAGAAGTAAAAAGAAGAACTTTACGCGTTCGGAGATTGAAGTTCTGCTCTCAGTCGCGCTGTGGCGCACCGCTACCCCCCCCGCCCCGCAAGTGTCGGATGGTCAAATATTTTTAATTTTAGTGTAAACAACTGTGTTACATTATAGTTTCACTTATTCAGAAGAGCTGTGGCGCACCGCTACCCCCCCACCCCCGCAAGTGTCGGATGGTCAAATATTTTTAATTTTAGTGTAAACAACTGTGTTACATTATAGTTTCACTTATTCAGAAGAGCTGTGGCGCACCGCTACCCCCACCCCCCGCAAGTGTCGGATGGTCAAATATTTTTAATTTTAGTGTAAACAACTGTGTTACATTATAGTTTCACTTATTCAGAAGAGCTGTGGCGCACCGCTACCCCCCCCCCCGCAAGTGTCGGATGTGTTTTTGAACAGAAGCATTTTAAAATGTCTCGAAACTACAGTTAACTTCATATTAATATTGTAGTGCATATGTTGTGTCTCCCGTGGGTCGTACAGTATCAGAAATCAAGAAAAATGGTTTGATCTGAAAATGGCTTCAAAAAAACGTCTCGCCGCAGCACGGTGCTCTATGACAGGAGGTGGTCAAGGAAAAGTCTGCGTTACCGAGATGGGTGGAAAAATAAATGCCATGCTGCGCAAGACGCGTGCCAACATGTTTTGTAGCACAAATGAGTCATGCGCGCTCCACATTTAGCAGGTTATATTTCGAATCAGATATAATTTGGACATTTATGGAGTGGTATTGCTTCCGATTGAGGAATGGGAATGCGTCAGGTGAAGGTGCTTTGATCCGTATGTGTGTACAGTCTATTGCTCCGATGGCGTTTGGCAGTCAAGCAATAGCATGAAAATCAGTCTTAATTTGTACTTGTTCTGCGGCGGTGTATGGGAATTTTATGTACCTTGGTGTTAATTTGAGGAGGGCTTTGATGACCAAAGGGAGTGCACGACTCACTGAAGCCTGCGCGACACACCAGACAAATTAATTGTTTTTTTTGGTTTTCTAACTATCTTTCTAATCGGAGGCAATGTGTTCAACATAACGGTACTTCTTCCAGCTATTTAACAGTTAAAAATGGTGTACCACAAGGCTCAGTTTTAGGACCCACTCTCTTTACAATCTACATAGCTAATGTAGGTCACTGCATCCCTGATGCCTGGTCCCCACTGCACAACTCGAAACGCGCCTGCCGCCCCCTTTTGGCCGCTGGTCACGGTCCCACTGAGCCACTGAAGACCGTCTGATGACGTACACTAGGGGGTAGCAGAGGGAGGGGTCTCTAGCTTGTTTTCCGGGTTCAGTTGTTGTGTTAACTGCACCTCCGACGGTCTTTGATGAGATAAAACGTTTTTTTTATGTTTGGGGTGATCTACACTGGAGAGTACAGCAGCCTGTCAGCAGCAACTGTAAAAATGCCACGTTTATTACCGGAGTTTGGTTCCAATTCATAGAGGCTCGATCCGGTGAGTTTAAAAAGTCCAAAAAGAGTCCCGTTGTGGTTGTGTAATCAGATAGCAGAGGCTCTCTCGACTGTTTGCTGGACGCGTCGAGCCACCAGAGATCAAATTTTATGGCGTTGGCAGTTCGCCGCCGACGCGCGCGTGCGTGTGCAGGCTGCCACCGCGCCGCTTCGATCAGTTGAATCGCGCCGCTTCCCGGCTCGCCGTGACTCCACGCGTCTCTTCATAGACTTTGAATGTAAACCGGCCGCTTCAGCCGCCCGAAACCGGGGGCGGTGGGTACCAGGCATGATGCATCCTTACATTTCTATGCTGATGATACAGTTGTTTATTGCCGAGCTAAAACAGTAGCTAAGGCTTTCCAGTTACTGCAATCCGCTTTTGACATCATCCAGTCAGATTTGTTCCGTCTCAAACTTGTCCTAAATGCTGATAAAACAAAAGGGATGTTTTTTTCAAATAGGAAGGCGGTTCCAGCAGATCCTCCTCTGATTTTATCTTCAAATGGTGTCCCTATTGAGTTTGTTGATTCCTATAAATATCTGGGTATCCTGATCGATTCACATCTCTCTTTTAAACTCCACGTGGAAAACCTAGTGAAGAAACTGAAAGTTAAACTGGGTTTCTTTTTCAGAAACAGATCATGTCTAACACTGAATGTTAGGAAACGCCTTGTATCTGTGACTTTCCTTCCCTCCATTGATTACGGTGACATTCTCTACATGAATGCTCCTACAAGCACCCTGCGGATGTTGGATGTTGTCTATCATGGTGCACTAAGATTCATAACTGGTTGTGATTATCGTACCCACCACTGCACCCTGTATTCACTGGTTAACTGGACATCATTAACCTCACGCAGACTCTTCCACTGGTACATTTTCATCTTTAAATCACTTCTTGGTCTGCTGCCCTCATACATCTCCTCCTACATGCAGTGGCGTAGCCAGAATTTTATGAGGGGCGGTTCGTTTGAAGAAAAAGTGGACCTCTGATTGGTTCATTGGCGGTGGTACACGTTACTTCAAACGTGTAAACAAGCTAATTAGCTAGCTAGTTAAAACAATGCTGTGTGAGGTAAATCTTACCAAAATAGGTGGTTTTTGTTAGTGGAGAAAGAGCAACACACTGAG
This sequence comes from Garcialebias charrua, assembly GCA_038048925.1. Classification (NCBI taxonomy): domain Eukaryota; kingdom Metazoa; phylum Chordata; class Actinopteri; order Cyprinodontiformes; family Rivulidae; genus Garcialebias; species Garcialebias charrua. The sequence goes on along the minus strand of JBBPBX010054493.1, from coordinate 10,206 downwards.
AGGGGATGTGCGTCCAGTCTTCTATTCAGAACTCATCTCAGAGACACGGTACTCCGAGTCCCACCCGAACATACACAGAAAAAAAATACCACCGAAGAAGAACGAATGACGTCATCCTCTTAAAGGCACAGTACCACTCCTTAACATAAATGCAAACTAACCCCACAACAAATAATATAACTTCAATTGCAAAAATAAATAATCTTTTTACTTTGCTTTGTGGTTAGACATTGTTTTTTATGAATGAAATTAATAAATTGAAAAATACAACAATACAATTCACATGTACACAAAAACAATTGACACTATAGACCAGGGGTCTGCAACCTGCAGCTCAGGGTCCCTCTGCAGCGGCTCTTTCAAGCTTTGACCAAAACTGACAAAACTGAATTTTATTGGTTCTTATAACAACTGGAAGGGTTAGTTTTAGCAGTTTTCCTACATTACAAGGAGTTAAACATACTTTCACTTTATGCTTTATTTCTTTTAGAGTCAGAGAGTCAGAGTCAGAGTCAGAGAGTCTTTATTGTCATTTGCACCGCATGTGGTACATGAGATGAAAACGAGATTATGTACACGAGGTCCCAGTTACATCCAACAACAGTAGGATACTTAATTTTTCTAGTAAAAAAAAAAAATCACATAGGCCTGCATAGTTTGTTTTAGTTTTTAGAAACTGGGCAAAACTATATTAATTTTTCCTTCTTTACAAGAATCTTGTCTTTTATTTTATCTTAAAATGTAAAAATATCAGTAAATGTTAAAAATCATTAGACATTTTTAGTTTTATAAATCATTCCTGCTGGACAGAAAAATGTCAAAGTGGTCCGTGGGCCACCAGTTGAAAATCCCAGTTGCAGCAGGTGTTGTGGCTCCGGACACGTTTAATTTAGTGAATAAAGGAGCAGAAATGGCTCTTTGTATCGAAAAGGTTGCAGACCCCTGCTATAGAGTAACATTAAAATTTCTCAAGACAAATGTAGTTTTGCAAAACCTTTATTTACAACGTTGAACGCATAAGACAGTTCTGTCCAACATCTTATGTCTCTGGATAGACAAGTGAGTCCAGCTCCATCCTCCTCGAGTGTTTGTTTGCAAACACATCAACAACGCTCTCAAGGTCAATGTGCTTGCTGTAGTGAATGTGAATCAGTGCCAGTGATGAGAGACGCTCCTTCGTCATTGATGCCCGCATGTAGCTGTTCAAGCGACGAAGGGCACTGGCACTACGCTCACATTCGCAGGAGGTCACAGGCAGTGTGCAAGCCAGTTGAAGTAGGACGTGCAGGTTGGGGTAAAGGTCTCGGTCACACTCTTTAATGGAACCTGCAGGGGTGTTCGGCCTCTGTGACTCAGACACTCTGCCGTACCTAGCAGAACAATTATTAAAACAAAATGTTCTGTATAGTAATGTTGTAACATTCAATTTCTAAAATGGGCTTCTCAGGTGCTTAACTTCAAAATAACTTACTTCAACTTCCACCTTGTAATCTCTTGGTCAACAAGTTCTGGACTGGGTAGGTCTTCGGCATACATGCTCACAATCTCTGTGGTGTCTAGATGATGATTGCAGATCACAGATGGGACTAGTCCTAATAAGGAGCTAGCTGTGGCAGACAGAGCTGAGTACAAAAAAGAAACTTTGTAAGAAACATATTTAAGCTGGTGAAGATTCTCAGTCGTCCAGGAGATGATAAAATCAAAAAAGGCGTTCAATACAGAACAACTGGACTTTATTTGTAACAATAGCTTTTCGGATGAGAAGCGAAACGTCTTGTTTGTTACAAATAAAGTCCAGTTGTTCTGTATTGAACGCCTTTTTTAAACATATTTAAGTTTCAAGTTTTATATGTAATTTTTAACTTGTATGTAATTTTTTAAAATAATTTCTTAGATTTTTATTTGTATGCTGACCTCTGTAATATGTACACAATTGTTCAAAAGTTTTGGGTCAACCATTTAACATGTATTTTACAAGAAAGCTCAGTTATGTAGTCAAATTAGTTTCAAAATGAAAGGAAAATACATTCATCAAATTGATCAATTTGGACTGACTGGCTAACAGAAAATGCCACTGGAACACAGGAGTGATGGCTGATTAAAAGATGAGTCAAGTGTGTCTGCCTATATAATGTTTCTCCACCAGAGGGAGCACGGCAAAGGCTGAAAAAAAATCCTGGCTTTATAGGACATAGTTTTTTATGCTTTTTAACATTAAAATGATATTATACATGAAAAAGAAAGTTGATATTGCTTTAAAACCACCCATTTCCAGATGTCATTCACTACATTGACAATGTCTAGACAGTAGTTCTGATTACTTTTGTTATTTTAATTGCATAAAACTGATACTTATTACAAAAATGTTTTGCCAGCAGATTCAGCATTATTTTTATGTATATTGTAATTTATCCTAAGAAGATTATCACTGCTATATTTCTTCAGCACTAGATGTTATTGATTAAATAAATGTAAGAAAATTTTTTTTTATTATTCACATAATGATATACAGTATCTTTAGTCCAGGAAAATGGGGAATGTGGTAAAGAGGTGAAAAAGAGAGTCCAGGCAGGATGGAGCAGATGGAGAAAAGTTTTAGGAGTGATTTGTGACAAAAAGGTGTCAGCAACGGTCAAAGGAAAAGTTTACAAGACAGTGGTGAGACCAGCTATGTTGTATGGTCTGGAGACAGAGACATGGACAAAAAGACAGGAGACAGAACTGGAAGTAGCAGAAATGAAGATGCTGAGGTTCTCCTTAGGAGTGACAAGGATGGATAAGATCAGGAATGAGATCATCAGAGGTACAGCACATGTTGAACAACTGGGAGATAAAGTTAGGGAGGACACACTGAGATGGTTTGGACATGTCCAGAGGAGGGACAGTGGGTATATTGGTAGAAGGATGTTAGAAATGCAGCTTTTTCTTAAAAAAAAAAATAAAAAGCCATAAATAGGTCGCACCTAAATATAGGTTGCAGGGCATGCAAAAATGATAAAAAAAGCTGTGACCTATATTCCGGAAAATACGGTACTTCTGCCAGCATGGAGGCAGCCATCTTCATCTTAGAAGCACTGGTACACACCATGTCAGAACGTGCACTGTCTTCATCTAAATCAAGAATATATGACATGTGACTAAGACGTTAGAATTTTTAGCAAGTTTTATTATTTACATAATGATATATATTTAATTGTACACAATACAACATTCAGAAATTACAGGTTTTTATACTGACCTGTGCACTGCGTTTTCAGCTGATCATCGTTACTTCTGTCAGCATGGAGGCAGCCATCGTCATGATTCGAAGCACTGGTACACACCAAACTTGCACTGTCTTCATCTAAATCAAGAAGATATGACACGTGAATAAGAGATTTTAGAATATTTTTTAGACACTTTTAGCATCAAAAGATTTAATATTTAGCTAAAAGAATTTACAAAAATACATTCTAAATAAGAAAACATTTGTTCCTGAAATCATTCTAAGACATAATATTGACAAAATCTATTTTACAAGAAGATCTGTTTTATTTATTTATTTTACCTGGAACTCTCTGTTTCTTTGAAACAAAGTTGTACATTGAAGCACAACCTTCGGCTGCTCTTTTCCTCTCTCTGTCCTTCTGCTTGCACCTACCCATGTTGGTATCCAGCACAGAAACCTGCAAAACAGTTTAATATAATATTTAGTATGTAGTAAACATTGATCTGCTAAGACATTTTGGGTTTTTTTGAGCATGCATCAGGGTATTTTGGGTTTCTATTTGAAAAAGTTTTTTTTACTTGTCTTACGTACAAAAACAGTTTTTCTGAATGTTTGTTCTTTTGAAAATTTATCCAAACATTTATTTTTCACCAAATAGGCTATATTATATTCAACACTGCTAAGTTATTGTTTGTATCCTGTCCAAACTAGGCCTGAGGCCTGTAGCTTTTGTTTAGAAAAACATGGACGCTCCGTTTCAGGCTTCCTGTGAGTAACTATCTGTCCTATCACTGTAAACTCAGCTTTAGGGATAGAATGGGGCCGTACTGGTACTAATTTCAGATAAATTACTGTTCCCAACATGGCGGAAATAGACAAAAACAAGGGAAAACAACGTGGCGAAAATCGTTGCTACTTAGCTTAGCTTTAGCATGTTTTAGCATTATATATCTTATAAAAACGTGACCCACTTCTAATCTCTCTAACATCAAACAGTACTAATTAAAATACACAAATGAACAGTTGAATCAAAAACCACAATGTAATTTTACAGTTTGAATCCACCGTGTTGTTTGTTTGTGAGGCCTGTAGCTTTTGTTTAGAAAAACATGGACGCTCCGTTTCAGGCTTCCTGTGAGTAACTATCTGTCCTATCACTGTAAACTCAGCTTTAGGGATAGAATGGGGCCGTACTGGTACTAATTTCAGATAAATTACTGTTCCCAACATGGCGGAAATAGACAAAAACAAGGGGAAACAACGTGGCGAAAATCGTTGCTACTTAGCTTAGCATGTTTTAGCATTATATATCTTATAAAAACGTGACCCACTTCTAATCTCTCTAACATCAAACAGTACTAATTAAAATACACAAATGAACAGTTGAATCAAAAACCACAATGTAATTTTACAGTTTGAATCCACCGTGTTGTTTGTTTGTGAGGCCTGTAGCTTTTGTTTAGAAAAACATGGACGCTCCGTTTCAGGCTTCCTGTGAGTAACTATCTGTCCTATCACTGTAAACTCAGCTTTAGGGATAGAATGGGGCCGTACTGGTAATAATTTCAGATAAATTACTGTTCCCAACATGGCGGAAATAGACAAAAACAAGGGGAAAAAACGTCGCGAAAATCGTTGCTACTTAGCTTAGCATGTTTTAGCATTATCCATATCTTATAAAAACGTGACCCACTTCTAATCTCTCTAACATCAAACAGCACTACTTAAAATACACAAATGAACAGTTGAATCAAAAACCACAATGTAATTTTACCGTTTGAATCCACCGTGTTGCCTTCCAAGCCAGCCAGGACAGAGTGAACGTTGTCTTCCCCTCAGTCTCGCGGGAGTTGTAGACGGGACTTCATAGGCAAAGTGGGCGGTTCGTTCGAACCGGGCGAACCCCCCCTGGCTACGCCCATGCACTATTTGGCGCATGCTTTTATATCCACTCATCTAATTGCGTCCATGTGGATGTAATAATTGTTAATCATGTGTGTTTGGTGGGATTTATGATTATTTTCATATCATGGACACAGTTTCTCTGAATAACCTGTAAGTGTCGCCAAAGGAACAATAACCACAGAAACGTGCGTACGCAAGCAGGGGAGCAGCCGTGGATTTGTACGTGGATGCGCAGATATTCCCGTTCATATCAGATTTGATACATACGCCACTTTGCGTGGAAAGTGACGTGCGCAATGTTTTTGTGCGTGCGCACGGTTGATACATGAGGCCCCTGCTCTCTGTCTGTCTGCCTGTCTGCCTGTCTGTCTGTCTGTTAGCCTGTCTGTCTGTTCTAAGGTCTATTCTCCATGTTTTCTCCTGGGGCCTCATGTATCAACCGTGCGTGCGCACAAAAACATTGCGCACGTCACTTTCCACGCAAAACCCCGTATGTATCAAAACTGAAATGAACGTGAATATGTGCGCATCCACGTACATTTCCACGCCAGCTCCCCTGCTTGCGTACGCACGTTTCTGTGGTTCTTGTTCCTTTGGCGACACTTACAGGTGCTTCTGAAAAACTGAAGCCCCACAGTCTGTGGTTGACTTTAAAGTGAGACTAAACCCAGGTTGAGACGGTAACTCCTCCTTCCAAAATCTCCCTGAAAATGGGCGTGTCGAGAGACAAGGAAGGGTGGAGGTAGAGTTGTGCTTTTGTTCACGCCTCCACCTGCAACAACCTAAAACAAATTAAACCTCTAGCCAACAACATACACCAAGCAACAACAAAGAATAAACATGTAGATGTATTTATCTATTCCACCCATTCCATCCAAAACCAAAGGCCTAAAAATGAAAATGAAAATAAAAATAAAACCGCTTGTCAGGAGTGAAATGCAGCACTTCCATATAAGGTATGCACTTCTCATCTCTGCAGGGGATTGGCTCTGCTTGAACCACCTGTGTGACATCACACATGAGCGTTTGCACAAATAAGAAAATTAAGGTGTAATCCACCAGTTCAACCCATAGAACTACCGTAAACACATTTTTAGACCAAATATTGCCAAATATTGCCAATTTACACAGATATGCACAATTATGTGAGAATAAACACAGCCATAGTGCTAGATAACATTTTAAACACATTCTAGGGAGTTTATCAGCTAAAAAAAGTTAATTTTGGGTTTAGTCGCACTTTAAGAGCGGCTTGAAGACCTTTCTTTTCAACCGAGCATACTCTACTCCTCATGATTCTACTTTTGATCTTAGTTGATACTGTTGTTGATTTTAACTGTTTTATTATTTGTTTTATCGACATTAAATTCTGTTGCACTTTGTAGCACTTTGAGATTTTCATTAATGAAAGGTGCGTTATAAATTGAATTCATTATTATTATTATTATTATTATTATTATTATTATTACTATTAACTGTTCATGATGTGAAAATGATTAATATTCCCACCAAACACACGATTAACAAGTACATCCACATGGACGCGCAAAGTTGTGCAAAAAATAAATGTAACAGGAACGGATACATTCAGCCTTACTGGAGGATATAGATAGTGTAACACGCAGAGCATTTATTTATAAACAGATATAATTCTCTGATCTAGGATATGGCTTATCAGCCGTTTTCAGAAATAATCATTTTTCAGTTTGGCACTGCATGCGCACTGGCGCAACACAGGGGCCGCGCATCACGCGTGCACGTGCAGAAACTGGGGTTCCACAGGAGCTTAGAGGGAGCTGGCAGGTCGATCAGGGCTGTGCCAGTCCAGTCCACACAAAGCCGATTCATGTCCAATGGAATGGTCTCATCCATATGATCCCAAAGGCTGAGTTATGGTCGCGCTTTGAGCGCGCGTGCACCCTCGCCGGTGTTACACGGCAGTGGAGGTGTGTCATTATCTGTGTTTATTGTAGATGTCTCCAAAATGACACGTGAAAGTACACCATTTATAACTTGTATGGGAGTAAAAGCTTCACAGACAAACAGATTGCGCACAAGGCTGCAGCGCGCGCTTTGGAGACTCCAACATCACGTCATGTCATGAAAAGTCTCCACTGAGACGCAGAGACTCGTTTCTTCATATCATCTATTAAATAAACGAAGATCTATGTTCTAGCAAACATCCAAGTAAGTTCCTCTGTGTTTACAGTAATTATGGTAATTAACTCGTGCGCAAAGTTAATATTTTCACTCAGAATGAATGAATGAGCCGGTGGCGCACCTGACAGCAGCGTGCGCGCACACGAATACCGGCACACAATCACTCGTTCTTTGCGTGATGAACACAGTTTATTACTATTCTTACTTAGGATGTTTGTCCTCACTCATATTATATTAAATCCATTGTTTTCCTGAATCTAGAAATGATTTCTGATCGCGCAGGGATCAAACAAACATGTCCTTCACACATGCAGGAAGTAATTTGCATCTGTTTAACATATGTAAATGTAGGCGTGTCAGGGGAGGTGTCTCACGTGCGCTCAGTTCCACGTTCATTGTGATGTACAAAAGGAATGTGCGTGGATACCGGTGTACGCACAGCTTGATAAATCTGGATTCTTTTGTGCGTAGACACTTTTCTGGATTTGACCGTACGTCACTTTTCAGTAAGAAATCCACGCAAGTCTTTGATACATGAGGCCCCTGGTTTCTTGTATTTTTAAACTTTAGTGAACAGAAGACTCAGAGGTCCTTGTGGTTTTCACTAACACGCTTTAACAAAAGCAACCGGCACTAATTTTACTTGATCTTAATAGTAAAATAAAACCCAAAGATATTCATTTTATCAATTATAATTTGTTTACATTTTTTTATTATCTATTGACATGTTATACTCGTAAACATGTGACATTAAAGCTGCACTATGTAAGTTTGTAGTGCAGTCTGTAACTTTTCTAACAAATATATTTTTAACATATTTCTTCACTCTGTCACTATCTACTGACAGACTGGTGTTAGACAAAGTAATCTCTGAAAAAAACTATAGTCCCCTTGCTTCTCTATCAGCATTTATAAAAACACTAAAAACATAGAGTGACCTGCCGTTAACCAGCCAATAAAAACTGAATTTGAATTTCAGCAGAGCATGGCGGAGCAGAGACATATATGGCTCTGAGGGGGAGGGATCAGAATGCTTTGCCTGTTGAAAATATTTATAAGTTCTGCGCTCTACAGAAAGTTACACATAGCACCTTTAAAACCAGCAGGAACCGTTTTGCAGAAGGTACAATGTTGTACTTATGGAACCAGAGTCTGCATTACCAATGTGGGGCTTTAAGCCCCGCCTACTCCCCTGCCCACAATCATGGTGTCACAGCACCTTTATTTTAAGCATAGAAAAACTAGTTCCAGAAAAATAAACATTTTAAGATGAGCAGCAAGATAATACATACATAAATCAACAAAGGTCAATATCTTAAAAGGCTTTTATTTGTTTACGTGAAGGGGCGGGACTTGAACCCTGCACTGTCAGCAGCCAACAGGAAAGCTGGTCCGGTTCCAGCTTTGACTTCCTGTATTAATGGTTTTTGGAGGTACCTCACTGGACTGACTGCTGACATCTAGCTGCTGAACAGTTTTGTGAGCCTCACAGCTTCTCCGGTCTGCTTGAATTTTAAACATCCAGAAAGTTTGTGCTACAGGACGTCTCCAACACGTCTCAGGAGTGAAAACACGTCCAGGTCCAAAAATCAAAAGTTATTAAAAAAAAGTTCAGATTGACCCATCTTCATTTCCAACATGTACTCCAGTAAATCATAAAGGAAGGGGTTGCTGCTGCGGTGGGAACCAAGCGAGCCGAGGTGGACACATTTGTACAATTTTTCAAACCTTGCACAGAAAATATGTCACAATTTTTCAAAGTATGGAGATCAAAGTGTGGCCGCACGGCTTGTTGGTCACAGTTGAAACACTCCAGCGAGACTGCAACTTAAAATCAGTTTCAACAATTTTCAGTCAGGTCATCAATGACTAAGGCCTAGACTAAGCTTTTTCCTTAGTTTACCGTACCCATGTCCCAGGAGAAATTTTATAGTCGGCCTGCTTTTGAGGTGAAACAGGGGATTCAGATAAGCCACAATGGTTGATTTCTTCAGGCAGACTGCGTTTTTCTTGTCAGCCTCGAGTTCTGCTGGTACTTTTGATCCAAAAGGGAGAGATTTGTGGGCATTCCACTGGTCCGTGCTATGAACCTCCTTCAAGGTCTTCTCCAACATGCTGGCAAGTCCTAGAAGCTGCAGTTGGCCTGCGATTCTCACAGATCACTTCCATCTTATTGTTTAGCTCGTAAATGAGCTGATTTTGAGTACTCATCGCACAAACCAAACCTTTACGGCAGGCAGACTGACGAGGGCCAAATTAGCTTAAGCCGTCTTCTTTGTATGTTGATAAACAAGGAACAAGCCAATTCCAAAAAGCAAGAAACCTGTTATCATAAATCCAATTATATATGTCTTTAGCGTCTTCCTGAGACAAAACGGAAATACACATCAGCTCCCACATCCATGACGTATCCTGCAGCGTGAGTCTCAGTGGGACATGAGGGCTCTCAAGGACCTGTTGCTTTGTTGAAACGATTTTGTTGATTGCATTGAAAGTCCAGCTCATCAGATCCATAATAGTATTTTTTGTTCAGAAGATGTGCAACAGGAGCTCCGAGACACAGACAGAGAGCAAAAAGGCAGAAGGAAGAGGAGAGCAGGGGAGGGAGAGAAAAGGCGTCCGCCTTGTGCGAGAGCAAGTGCAGAAAAGTCTGTCACTTTTTAAGAACTTAATAAATGAAAGTCCCATTTGAAGTAATACTGTAGTATTATTTACTGTTTCTTCAGGATAAAGGCAGATAGAACATAAATGTTGAAGCTGGTCAACTGAAACATCTAAACCTGCTGCCCTGAACTCTAACAGAATAACATTCACTCGTGACGTGCAGAGAAGCTGCCGGAAGGACTCACACCTGTTTCTTCTTCTGCTCAGATGAGAAAGTGATGGCGGACGATGAATTCACCTGCGACCTCTTCCGCTTCCTGCAGCTCCTG
>JBBPBX010054492.1:6368-23447 GCA_038048925.1 Garcialebias charrua | reverse complement strand
AAATTATATAATAATGAAAACTAGAGACATTAAAACATTTTAAAAGACACAGAGAACTTTAAATGAATTAAGAATGTTAATAAGTGTTGGATTTGAGTGCAATGTAAGTGCAATCCATGGTTGAATTGAATCCACATCTGAAAAGGGATGCAACCTTTTCACAACATATGCTGTAACTGTTTTGTGGCACTCGGTTACACTGACGTATTTACCTTGGACAGTCACTGGTGAACACTGTGAAGCCATTTCAGGTCGTTTGTCTAAGAAAAAAAAACGAGCTAACGTTAGCATCGTGTTTGTATTTGAGCTGACTTACCGCTTTAAGCGGAGTATAACTTGTTAGCTGCCTTAATGTTGGTATGAGATGTAGTTTATAGTTTATTTATTTACCTGATGGAGCCGAAGAGGTAGCGATCAGCGAAAAGTTCGGCGGAGCGTTTTGCAGACGGACCACTCTGTACTTCCGGTCGGATACGAAGCGAAAATAATCCGGTGGAGTGCGTCAAAGACGGGACACTATTTTACTTCTCCACCCTCCTTTGCATGATAGAAAATTATTGCAAGTGCTGCACTGACCTGACTGGTCATTTTATTAAATTAGTACGCTATCGATAGCAGATGCACACTTCCGGTGGATTCTTCTTCGTTGGTTTTCGGTGGCGGCTACTTCCAGTCGGCTAACTAGCATCGAACATAGGAATCGCAAATTAATATTTTGAACGATTTCGGGAAAACCGGACAGTTAGTCCCGGTTCCGAACAATTCTCGATGCTCACGAGTCTCAAATGGCGAGTCCGAGTCGAGTTGGAAGTCTTTTGAATGCAAGTCCGAGTCGAGTTGGAAGTCTTTTGAATGCAAGTCCGAGTCGAGTCTGAAGTCTCTGTTTTTGCGAATTAAGTGCGACTCGAGTCCGAGTCCCAAACTCGAGTCCCCATCTCTGCCCTAAAACACCAAACACCCAATGAACATAAGCACAAAATGAAATAATAAAAGTGTAATACTGTCCTGAGTTTTTTCATAGTAGTATAAAAAGTATAAAAAGTATATCTATAAAATAAACTGAAGGTTCTAGCATTGACATTTGCAAAGAGTGGCACAGCAGCATATGAGTTAATGTACACAGTATATGTATGAGGTAGTTGATGTTGGTATAGAGGCAAAGTGGCATATGCAGTAAGGCACATAAGGCACATTTGGCATCCTTAGATAAGGCTAGTCAGAGAATACTGTATATGTATCAGCAGTAGTGTAGATATAAAAGTAGTGTAAATGTAAACAGTAGTAATAAATGTAAAACAGTAGTAATAAATGTAAACCGTATTAATAAATGTAAACAGTGAATGTAAACAGTAGTATGACTATAGGCAGTAATGTAATACAAACATTAGTGCAAATATGAGAAGTAGTGCAAACTGAATGAGCACATGACCGAGAGTTTAGTGAATAACCCGTTTGATGACACAGGGTCCAGTGTTAAAAACTTTGTGTTGAGTGGTAATGTGTGAGAAAGTTTTTTGTGTTAAGGCAGTTCAAATGGGAGGGGAGGCAGAGCAGGCAGAGTGTTTAGCATTCTGACTGCCTGATGAACAGAGCTGTCTCTCAGTCTGCTGGTTCGAGCCTGGAGACTCCTCAGTCTCCTCCCTGATGGCAGCAGTCTAAAGCGGCTGTGTAGTGGGTGTGTGGGATCACCTGCCATGCAGAGGGCTTTCCGAGTGAGGCGTTTGCTGTGTAAGTCCTGCAGTGAGGGCAAGGAGGTGCCGACGATCTTCTCAGCTGCTCTCACGATGCGCTGGAGGCTCTTGCGGCATGATGCAGTACATGCACCAAACCACACCGTGATGCAGCTGGTCAGGACACTTTCTATGGCACCTCTGTAGAAGGTGCACATGATGGGGGTTGAAGCTCCAGCCCTTTTCAGCTTGCGGAGAAAGTAGAGACGCTGGTGAGCCTTCTTGGCCAGTGCTGCAGTGTTCCTGCTCCAGGACAGGTCCTTCGAACAAAACAAAGCAAAAAAACTGTAGGAACGTTTCGTCTTTTGTCCGAAAGACTTCCTCAGTCTGAGAAGCTGTGTTCAGCTCAGTCTTATAAATAGCACCCTCCCACAGTGGATCAACCAGTTGGCTGATGACAGCCGAAACCAGCTGCTCACATGATCAAGGAGGACCATCAGCCTGACGATGGATCGTTAACACCCTGATGGTTGTTTGCTATTCACAGAGGGCTGAGTGATACTAGCAATAACAGCATTGTAAGTGGGGGACAGTTGAACCCGGAGGCCTCCACCTCTGTTTAATGATGGACGGTTTCTTTTCACAAAGATGGCCTCCTTTACTCCTCTCTCAAACCATTGTTCCTCTCTATCAAGGATGTGAACATCTTCATCCCTGAAAGAGTGACCGCTGGCCTGGAGATGAGTGTAGACTGCAGAGTTCTGACCTGATGATGTTGATCTTCTGTGCTGGGCCATCCTTTTTGGCCAGTGGCTGTTTAGTTGTTGTATGTGTAGTATGTTGTCTGATAATTTAACCTAATGGAAACATGTTCAGTAAAGAGTATTGGTCCTTTCTTATCTTATATCTGACTTGTGCAGACATATTTTTTGTAATTGAATTTGAACGATAAAGTTCTGGCTGTGAGTTAGTACTGTACATGTGAAGTCTGTTGTTCCTCCTTCATATGTACGAGAGTGACAGAATCTGCTTGAAATATGTCTAATCGTGTCGTGTCACTTTCTGACCTAACTCGTTGCTGCCTGACAGAAACATGACAAGAGTAGATCTTGTTCTGCCGATAAGGTCTGCAGGATGTGATGTCGGAATTCTGTTTTCGAACTCTTTTTTCCTCCCGCACTTCTTGTCTACCTCTTCACTTGACTCTGTTTTGTCTGCCATTTTGCTATTTGCATGCTATCCTCTTTTCCCTACACACACACTTCTCTGTCTTTTTTTGTTTTGTTTGAAACCCCACATCAGTGTTCTTCTTTGGTTTGTTTGCCAGCAGTGCTTGTGCCTGGAACAGAGCACCAGGGCAGACATCTGTCACACAATGTCCTTGATCTGATCTGTGGCTTTAAGAATCGGGGTCACGAGGAGTAGCAGCCGTCAGTCCAGACACAGCGGGAGACAATCCAAGAGCTCTATCTGTGCCCTTTATCCTTCTAATGTATCCACGTTTCTGTGGGGTTGTCATTAAAATTCACATTGCTCACAGCTGCACACGCTCACCACAGTACTAAGATGTTTTCTGTCTTTGTGTGGAGTCTTTGCCCTTTGGATTGTGAGTCACAAACTAGGCTGACACTGTCACGTTCCGCTCATAAAACTCCTCCTTAGTTTCTCGTTTGCAGAGAACGAAAGGAAAATGCTGGTTTTATCTGGCAGTCCATCAGCTGTAGTGATGATCTGTAAGTAAGAAGTTGTTGACAGTTTAACTGGCTTTATGCCGGTGACAGTGTTATTAATGACAAACTCAATGACAAAGTGAATAGAAGCTGGTTAATTGTAGCTGTTCAAGTCTCCTAAAGAGTAACAATTGATTGACATGTGCATTGTCTGCCAAGTTTGATATTTGACATACTTTCATGAGAGGCAATGGCATGGCACCCTCTCTCTGTTTTGAAGTTTATTAGCTGTAGATGTTACATCTAAACAGGTGACTCGATGCCAAGCAACTAGACAGACATTCTGACTTGAGGCGTTTGTGGGGAAATGCAAAACATCAATGAAATTATGACAGCAAAGTGTACCAGCAGTTTCACAGGTTACAATTTACTCTTTACAAATTACTCTCATTGTTTTTTACAGCTTACAACAAACCAGTTTTACTGAGTTGTAAATTTGAATTGAAAATATTGGATAGGAATGTATTAAGAATGCAAAACCCCAAGTTTGACAGTCAGATGGAACTGTTCTGCATTTATCTTATCGGGTTGACATTTGACATATGCTTTCTGTTAGAGTGAGGAAGTCGTTTTTTGACCTATCAAGTAATTAGCAGGGCATTCTTCTTGTTGGTGTCATATTTACTTGTTGGTTGTGCACCTTTTTTTAACCTCTTGTTGGTGTCATATTGTTGGTTGTGCACCTTTTTTTTTAACCTACCGAATTTTCCCAAGTCACACTTTTTTTCATATATTGGCCAGTCCTGCGACTTATAGTCCGAAGCGACTTATATACTTCCCCCCATTAAACACAAATTTGACTGACGCGTTAAATGTTCATTCATATTGACACGAACCAGAGTAAACATTACCATTTGCAGCCGCGAGAGGGTCCTCTAGGCTTTTGACAACTACTGGTACCGATATCTGTTGTTCCTCTATAGTTAACCCCCCCCCCCCCACACACACATACACACTCCAACATTCACTTAGAGACCACTGAGAAAAACTCAACACAAGTAAAATGCTCCCAAAATTGATGTGGAATGAGTTTGGTGAATTTACCAGTAACTTGCTTGTTGGACTCGTTGGCTTGTTATGTTAATTAAGTCTGTTCTAGATCCCAGGTATGTTCTCTGTGTTATTGTTATTTCAGGTTAAATGTCTGTTCTTGCATTTTGTGAAATACACTTCGAATTAAATGTGACTTATACTCCGAAGTGACTTGTATATTGTATTTTCCTCTTCACGAGGCTTTTTTTTTACTGATGCGATGCGACCTATACTCCAGAGCGACTTATAGTTCGGAAAATATGGTATGTATTAAGGCTGCACGATTAATCGCATTTGCGATTATCTCGCAATATGTTAAAACGCGATTCACTAATCGCACGGGCTGCGATTTGACTGGTCACGTGACTTGGGCGTGAGCCGACTGGCCGCGCGCATCTCTGAGCGGAGCAAAACAGAGCAGGGAGGAGGAGACCGTGCGCTCCAACACAGTTGCTTCAGGCTCGACAGAAGTCATAAAAGTTATAAATTCAGGTAAGTTAGCCCATGTAAACGTGTATCTGAGCTTAGAGGCTGAAACACAGAGACCGCGGGAGATAAACAGAGCGCGAGCTGGTCATGTGACCGGGTCTGTTTTGACGGTGCCCGGTTAGCAGCTAGCTCAACAAGCTAACGTTCTGCGTGAAAAAGCGCATTAATTATCTGATTTAAAAAAAAACAGTTGTGTCGTTAGTGATATGAATTAATACAGAACCAGTAAAAATAATCGCATTTTAAATCGCAATCGCAATTTATAGAAAAAAAATCGCGATTAGATTATTTTCCTAAATCGTTCAGCCCTAGTATGTATAAAGACAGCCGTAAAAGTCCCAAACATTTTTGCATTGGTGAACGTGAAACGCATGAAAAACAATTGCAAGATTTACAAAACCACAGGCCTTTATGGTTCTTTTCAATAAAGCAGCCAGCCCCTTTGATAAACTCGTAGCCTGTGGAAGAACTCAGCGTGCCAAAGCTCCAAAGGCCCTGAATCTGAAGCTGCTTTGATTCAGCTCATCTTACCCAAGTCAGCAGAATCACGAAGTAAGAAGCTGAGCACGTGTGACAAGTAGATTAGTCCCTCTTATTACACCTGTTCCATTTACAAATAAACGTTTTATTCTTCTTGCTCACTTGAATCTCTGTGATGGAAACCATGCCAAGATAAGAAGAACAGCAGACGTTGACTGTTATCTTTTGAAAGATAATTGACCTGTGGCACGTTATTGGCAAGAGCCCAAGCCCCATGATGTGCACCTTGAATTGAATATGCTTAAAAAAAAAAAAAAACTGTGAATATGCTGTGAATTAGAAGATACTGATTTACTAGCACGCTACATTCAGTAGCAATGTCTATTGCTACCTGACAAAATGTGACCTTTAAACCCTTTTAGAGGTATTTAAACATCTAACCACTGAGAAAATACTATCTGCATTGCTTTGGGTTCATTCCACTGCGCTTTAAGTTTTGTCTCCTCAAATCTAATTGTAGTCATTTTCACCATCTTGGGAAGCTGATGCCCATCTCCAGCAGTCATTGGGTAAAGCCTCCAGTATACTCGTGCATACGTGGGTCCGCGGAGGTCCGCCCGTAGTGGATTAGAGTCAAAGTGGATGCTCGCAGGGCATGTCCATGCAAAGCTAAATTTTTACGTACGCATACTCGGTGTCGCACAATAAACTGCCGGGTGACGGACTGTTTTGTATGCAACACCTATGTACCGGTATTTAATTCCCCTTCTTCATCCCTGATCTGGTATAATGGCCTTTTTTAAAGCTTTTTTCCAAGAGGCAAGCAATCTTTTCCTCTTCTGTTGATGGCATGACTGAAATTGTGAAAAATGAAGGAATTTGTCATGAGTGAATTAAATCAGGTCCAGCGTGGCTGCGGGAGTGTTTTATATTCCTCAGGGAGGGTCTGGAGATGTCCTAGTGGGCTGGTCTGATGTGTGGGCTGCAGGACCAGTGCTCCCTGTTTTTTTTTTATTGTTTTTTTTAGAACTTTTTTTTAATAACTTAAACACAGAACACCGCTGGGGTTGCCAGCTCTCGCTTTTTTTTCCCTTTTCTTGGCCACCTGTCAATCAATCCAGTAGGCGTGTCACCAAACAACCAATCGGTGAACTCAATTTGTCTCAAAGTTAAACGCCCCTTGTCTGTGGAGCTGGTCTGCAGCCGCTCAGGGTGGACACTCGAGTATAAAGTCTCAACCCTCTGCGCACAGTGTGCACAGTTTCGGCGTGGCTGACAGGACACGCAAGTACAGTATACTGGAGCCTTAAGAATCAGGGTATAGTGGTTAGGGCGTTTGACTTGGGACCCGAAGGACGCGGGTTCGCGTCCCGGCCACTACACACCTTGGGGTGTCTATGAGTGCACACCTATTTCTCCAGCTCCCCGAGCGCTTTCTATGGCTGCTCACTGCACCACCTGGTAGGTGGTTGGGTTAAATGCAGAGACGAATTTCGTCTGTGTATGGGAAACATACGCAGATGACAGGAATAGACAATTATTATTATTATTATTATTATTATATATGCCAGTCCATTGCAGGGATAGAGACAGTCGACCATTCACACTTACAACTAAGGGCTATTTAAAATAAACCAATTAAGATATCTTTCTTATTTTTGGACTGTTGGAGGGAACTATGGTACAGTATTTGGAGAAAACCCATGCGAGCATGGAGAGAATATGCAAATTTCATGCAACAAGGTCCCAGCTGAGAGGCAAACCCTTCTTGGTGCAAAGACAACAGTGCAATGAAAACTCCCATTTCAGCACAGTTATACAAAGAAGGGCCCAAGTAACATGTTAAAATGACCAAAGCAGAATAAACACAAATTAGCACAGATTTTTAAACGAAAACAATATTCAAAAATCTTTAATTTGCAGATGACACAAACAGCTTGTTTTTTGTTGCTTTAACACAGGCTGTATCAGAATATATACCGGTACAGTACATTCATCTGTTAGCACGGGAAAAAAACTGTATCTGGTCGGTTTATCTCTGTCATAGTTTGTTCTCTAGAGCATCATCAGCTAAAAGTTATTCATTCATTCATTCAACTCAAACGTTATTAAAGTGATTTGTACTGCTGTTCTCCCAAGTTCATTCTCATGGACCCTAGGATATGATAGCATGTTTCTACATTGATGCTTGCTGCTTAATAATTATGTTGCTAACATACTGTAGTTGGGCTGATAGCTTTTCTGTCAGTAATCTGGTCTTTTTAAATAGCTAATCATTTAAATCATTGTGAGGCTCTAGCAAAACTTCAGTTAAAGCAGTCTTGTGTTTTAAATCCATTTGCATCTTTCTTACCCGGAATTTACACTACATGCGTTCCGGCTCCACTCCGCCCCGCTCCGCAGGTCGCAGCTGAGCGTCTCAAAGTCCAGTTTACACTACCTCCGCTCTGGTCCGGTCTGCCTGGATGTGCCGCTCCGAGACGCATGCGTGGGAATTGCGAGATCGCGTGATAAATCAAGTGATAAATCAAGAAGTCAGAACAAAACAATTCATTCGGTGGAATAAGGAGAACAACAGTAGAGACAGCCTCGCTGTTTGGTTGTTGATAGGGGTGTAACGATACACAAAACTCACGAGACGAGACGAGACAAATCACAGATCTCGCGAGAACGAGACGAGATTTTAATATTAGTTCAAGAAAACTTCAAAGATCGGTTTTATGCCGCAAAAAGGCTTTTATTCTGTTTTAACATGTAACTGATGTCTTCATTTTACTGATTGAATCTCCTTAGACCTTAGAACGTTCAACTTTGTTTAAAAAAATAGATATTCACGCAGGACTTTCCAAAAATTGAACATAAATATCCGCATCAGCACTGACTCTGCAGCCGTCACTCACCAGTGTTGCCAGATTGGGCGGTTCACCGCGATTTTCCTTCTGACTTTTGCGGGTAGAGATTGCTTTGGGTGGGTGGGACTCTATCTGGCAACACCGGTCACACCGGTGTTTACACGCGTGTCTTTACATTCGGGGCAGCGTCGGCAGCGCCGGGACCCTCCATCAATGTAGAGGCGTCTGCGGCACCCTCCATCAGTAGTTGGGGCGTCTTCTGTAGCAACTTCATCCGGCGAAGCCATGCTGTCCGTGACTCTGACTTGCTAGGGGCTCTGCTAGCATTAGCATTAGCGTCTCGCGAGACAACGTTACCTCTCAACGAGAGATATCGCGGGAGTTTAATATCGCGAGATCTCGTACAACGAGATCTCGTTACATGCCTAGTTGTTGATCTTCTCTCGTAAATGAGCGACAGGACATGGTTTGAGCGACAGGAAGTGATTTATTACATTTCAGAATAAAATACTTTTTTTAATTTTTTATTTCTTGTATTGCGTTTGTAGGCGTAGTCATAAATGATAGTTTGACAGCATTTTTGTACAAATAAATCCGTATAGAGCTAGGATTAGTCCGCCCGTGGTGATTTTATTTAGTAAATACGGATGTTGTGCTCATTCCTTTTCCTGTTGATGCGACGTAATCTTTAAAAGTTGACTCCGGCACAGCTCCGGCGTCCAGCAGAAATAGGATCGAGGTCTATTTTGACGGACTGCCGTCCGCTTGCCGCCGCCGCTGTGCGGAGCCAGTGTAAACGCTCTCATTGATTATAATGGGTGCGTATTTGCTGCGGAGGTCGGACCGGAGCGGACCGGAGCCGGAACGCATGTAGTGTAAATTGGGGGTTACCTGGACTTTTTTTAACCTAGAAAACTCCCAGCGATTACTCTGTGTTCCTATTCTGCAGCAGCTCGAGGAAGTTGATGACAGGTGAGGCTGGGTTGATGAAACAGGACAGTGCCAGTGTGTGAGTGTGTGCATGTGTAGGGTTGTCAAGAAAAATTAAGNTTTTATTCTGTTTTAACATGTAACTGATGTCTTCATTTTACTGATTGAATCTCCTTAGACCTTAGAACGTTCAACTTTGTTTAAAAAAATAGATATTCACGCAGGACTTTCCAAAAATTGAACATAAATATCCGCATCAGCACTGACTCTGCAGCCGTCACTCACCAGTGTTGCCAGATTGGGCGGTTCACCGCGATTTTCCTTCTGACTTTTGCGGGTAGAGATTGCTTTGGGTGGGTGGGACTCTATCTGGCAACACCGGTCACACCGGTGTTTACACGCGTGTCTTTACATTCGGGGCAGCGTCGGCAGCGCCGGGACCCTCCATCAATGTAGAGGCGTCTGCGGCACCCTCCATCAGTAGTTGGGGCGTCTTCTGTAGCAACTTCATCCGGCGAAGCCATGCTGTCCGTGACTCTGACTTGCTAGGGGCTCTGCTAGCATTAGCATTAGCGTCTCGCGAGACAACGTTACCTCTCAACGAGAGATATCGCGGGAGTTTAATATCGCGAGATCTCGTACAACGAGATCTCGTTACATGCCTAGTTGTTGATCTTCTCTCGTAAATGAGCGACAGGACATGGTTTGAGCGACAGGAAGTGATTTATTACATTTCAGAATAAAATACTTTTTTAATTTTTTATTTCTTGTATTGCGTTTGTAGGCGTAGTCATAAATGATAGTTTGACAGCATTTTTGTACAAATAAATCCGTATAGAGCTAGGATTAGTCCGCCCGTGGTGATTTTATTTTGTAAATACGGATGTTGTGCTCATTCCTTTTCCTGTTGATGCGACGTAATCTTTAAAAGTTGACTCCGGCACAGCTCCGGCGTCCAGCAGAAATAGGATCGAGGTCTATTTTGACGGACTGCCGTCCGCTTGCCGCCGCCGCTGTGCGGAGCCAGTGTAAACGCTCTCATTGATTATAATGGGTGCGTATTTGCTGCGGAGGTCGGACCGGAGCGGACCGGAGCCGGAACGCATGTAGTGTAAATTGGGGGTTACCTGGACTTTTTTTAACCTAGAAAACTCCCAGCGATTACTCTGTGTTCCTATTCTGCAGCAGCTCGAGGAAGTTGATGACAGGTGAGGCTGGGTTGATGAAACAGGACAGTGCCAGTGTGTGAGTGTGTGCATGTGTAGGGTTGTCAAGAAAAATTAAGGATAGTAAATGGAGCTAAGGAGAAATGGGGGGGATGTGTGTGACTTCCCAGCTTTATGGTGTACCACCCGCTACTCAGCTGCAGCTACAAATCAAATAGAACTGAGTTGCTGCTGGTGCTGCGCCACGACACTGATACTGGCACACAGAACACTGTCAAACCCATCATGATGAGTAATTAGGGATACTCTATCATTTCTGCTGCAGCTGTAGCAGCAGAGCTCGAGTAGTTTAATACGAGCAATGTGACATCTGAGGGTGTAGGACTGTTCAAAGCATACAATGTCACCTTTTCTGGGGTAGACTGAAGGATCTTTGCTGATTCCTCTGACATACTGATTTCTGGTTTGTGTTGTGCATCTTCACACACACAGCTGTGTGAAACATAACATTTGTATTGAGGTGTTGAGTTTGTGTAAGGCTGATGCACATCATGTCTTGTATGACGACTTATGGGAGAAAGTGTCAAAACACGAGCTGGCAAGCCATTAAAAACCCCTACTAATTTCCCATTAACTGTTGTTATTAGCAGGAAAACCTCTGCCAAAATGTCTACCGGTACTTATACACTTGCACTTTGGACAGTTTTGCAATTTGTCCTGTTTTATCCTAATTTGCTTAATATGAGAGTAACAGCAAGCACATTGTGCGCCCTATGTCCAATTGTGATATTCTGAACATGGGTCCTCCACCTTCAAGAGAGACTTAATACTAGTGGGGCTGAAGTGTTTTTGATGGAAACTCCATTAATGATTGATAACAGGAGGAGAGTGGTTATCTCCCTGCTCCAGCCCCATCAAATATTTATAACCCTCTCCTTGCATTTTGGTGGCACATAAAATATCAGTCACCATCTCAAAATCTTGAGTTGATAATATCTGTCTTAAGGAATTCGAATTGATTTCTTAAAACTGTCTATATGGAGATTGTTTGTTGTGGATTCTAAAGTGCATTGATTTTATATTCCTGTTTTTCAATGATGGTATAATTTAGTTCTGGTTTGTTTCATAATTGCATTGGAACAAGCCTGCAGGCCTCCCTGTGTCACCACCAAAGTCCCCATCAGGCTTTGGAGAGGGAATTTTCTCAGAGAGCGGCACTGCACTTCCACACAGAAGACCTGATGGAGTCTTTTTTCCTGCTTGTGGTAGCCATGGAGCAGAGTGTCTGGCCACTCTACTCGGAGTGCTTCAAGGCAAGAGTGGATGCTTTAACAAGGCTTCAAGTGGCTGTGGAGGCTTTCTTAAGCCAAGGTAATGATTACTTCCTTGCATAGATGCAGAGGATGCCTTGGAGCACTTCTGTTGAACGCTGCTCCATTTTTGCATCATCTGAGTGACACCCTCATTTACCGGTGTCAATACTGGAGTTATTTATTGACTACAAATGGAGCCCTGCAGCACTGTTTTCTAACGACCTCACTCTCTTAAGAGTGAGCAGAGAAAACAATCCTGGAGATTTGAACAGACTATCAAGACATCTAGATGCAAAGATAGCCATGAAAAGTGATAGTAAATGCAAGGAGCATTGATATAATATGGTTTCTTATCGGCGCTACAGTATATCTAATAGGTGTGTCTCATTATAGCAGTGAGGCTCTGCGTGCTACCTGTCCTGTGTCAACAAAGGTGTATTGACAGAAGCTGCTTCCCACTGGCCATGGCTTCTGTCCTGAGAGCTCCAGGTACGGCAATGGCGAAGCAGTGTGATTAGATTTACAGAAGGGAGATTAATGTGAACACAGTTTATAGCACAAAGGCATAACTCACAAAGAAGAGGCTGGAAGCTTTGTGCTTGACCTTTTTGCATGACGATAATGATGCTGGAGACGGATACATTCCTTCTGGTGCTGCAAAGATGCAACGGCTGAGTCGTCACTAAAGCAAAACGTACATGGGGTTAATGGGTGGGCCGGTCAGCGCTGTAGAGCATTTAGATGAAAGTGACAGTGTGCATGAAGCTGTCAGAGCGTAACATGTTAAAAAGTGAGCGATACGAGTGAATGCACCTAGCTTGTGCACACACAAAGTGACAGGCTTAGACCTGCTTGTGTTTAAGTAGGAAGTGAAACATGTCTTCCTGTCTGTATGCTGTCTGTCCTTGCGCTTTTGAGCAACAGCAGGGTTATTAGAATAGCCCCATGGCTGTCACTGATAAGGCCTGTATGGGTGCTGCCTGCCTGCGCAGCAAACACAAGTGGCCCAGGCCAGGGGATTACTGCCTGCTGCCATTTCTGCTGATGCCTTTCTTTACGTTATCCTCTCCAGTCAGATGTGCTACATTTGAATAATTTGGCTGATGTTGGAGAAATGGAACTCCTTGAAATCTCCACCTGCATACAAATACTGTAAAGGTGTACTTTGTACATCTGAAACGTTTTCACATTCACACTTTTGGTTTCTCGTGCTTGTAGCAGGAGTGAGCGAGGAAAATAGGGGTGATGATTTTCTCCACTCTACTAAACTTTTATTATTTGATTTGCACTTGCACTTGTTAATATTGTTAGCACCAAGTCACATTACTAACTAATAACAAGTTAACACACTTAAGGGATATTCAACCACTAAATTCACCCTCAAATTATCAGTCAGACTTAACAGCCAAAGCTTAATTCATAGCTTCTTATCACAATATTGTACAGAATGAGGAGGAAACTGAACTCGATTCTTCTTTCTTTCTTTTTTTTTTTTAAAATTAAGAATCATCAACAACAATAAACTAAATTGAACAACACAGATGATAAAGGAAAATAATTTTGAGAATAACTATAGTTTTTAAAAGTAGTAAAGTATTTACTTAAACAATAACGAACAATCTACATGATAATTAACCAGTCATGCATTAATTCTCTTATCTAAAACACAAAGTTCATTCTTTGAACAGGAATTATTTGGGCTTTTAGACATGCAACATTTAGACAAAGTTCAACTATTTGATAGTTACTTTGGAATTTGGTTTAGAGATGTTATTTAATGTGACCAGAGTGTCATTTGTTATCACTGCAAGCCAGGAAATTATTCATCAATTTGCATCAGCTAAAATAGCATAACTGGCTGATCAGACCAGGATGCACCACGAGGAGAGGACTAGCCAGGCCACTAGCTGAAAGTCACAATAACCGTGTTTCCATCTATTTTCAATACGAATTTTGAGTGAATTTTTGAAAATTCGCAAAAATGTAAATAAAAATTAATGCGAAGCAGAAGTGTTTCCATCAACTGGCTTGAAGCGCATCTACCAGGCCACGCAAAGCGGCATTACGTCAGACGTCAGCGTCATTACGTCAGACGTCAGCGTCATTACGTCAGACGTCAGCGTTACGCATGTCTACAGTAAACAGGAAGTAGCGGTTGAAAACAGGACCCGACCACACATCTCGGCAAAATGGAGAGAATATTTCAGGTATGTGTTGCTATCGGGCAAGTTGTATTTATTCTGTCATGCCAACTAGTTTTAGCGATGTTACATGTTGTCCGGAGACGAAGTCACGTGACGTGAATGTTCGCTACGGCAGAACTGAGTCGGCAAATCTGTTTCCATCTGTCGTTTTGCGCATCAGCTCTGTTTCGAAGAACCCAAAAACCACCTCAAGCGAGCGTATCAACTTTTTGGCGAATTAGAGGAAGTAAATTCGCATCTTGCCGTTTCCATTCAGCTTTTCTGATGCGATACTTCAAAATGCGCATCTAGAAACCTTGATGGAAACACGGCTTATGACTGCTTCAGGGGTCAGGGTCTCAGCTGAGGAGGAGGTGTGTGGGCCATTGGCAACCTTCAGCTTACACTTTAAGCTGTAAACGCGAGTCTTGCAGAGAGAAAAACATTTTTATTTTCTTTAGTTACTGAACTCTTCTTTGCTTCTAACCAAAATTGTTAGAAGCAAAGCAAAACAAACATCTCACACACGCACACACACAGCTGAGGAGGAGAGTGCCTCCAGTTTCTTTTGCACTGCTGAGCGGAGTCTTGCTTTGGTAATTGATCCTGCTTGGTACATAGGGAGGAGGGAGGCAGAGAGGGAGGGAAGGAGGCCCTAAGTGTTGTCAGTTTGCTGCATTAATATTTCAACTGTGGCCAGTGAGGCTGAAGGGACGAGGTGGGGCCCATTGCAGAGCTCACGGAGAAGAAACTGCACTGCCTGGACTTCTGTTTATTGGTGCTCATTCTAAAATAAGTTCTTGTCTGCAAGAGTCATTTATGATTCAACAGAGTCGTCTACTCACTCAGCCGCCCGCTGATGACAAATTTGTTTTCCTTCATCTCCTTTTCTTCTGCAGCTCACAAATAACCTTCTGGTGGTTTTGTGACTTGCGCCTCTTTGTCTGGGTGTTTTTGCCTTCTTGTAGTATGTACAGTATGTACAGCTGATAATAGACAGGCCTCAATCTGTGTTTTCTGATCCCTCTTCTGGGCTCTGGTTTTTGACTTACTAATGATGTCACAGAAGTAGCTGAAACACAGTCTCTGCCCGTCATTCTCCGTAGTAGGAATTGCTATTATTACTTAACGTGATCCACGCAGCTCCTACTTGTGGACTGTGTCAAAACACTCGTTGACTATAATTAGTAGCAGCACTGTGACTGCTCTGGTCAGGGACTGGAAAAGGAGTGATTTTAATGTCCGTCAGAGCCACGTTGGTGAGCACTTTCATGAGTCATTAAGAGGTGCTTACAGCCACAGTGGACGTCAGTGCTGACATTTGTTCTGATGTGAGTCACAATATATTTTTCTTCTTTTTATCTAATACTGACACATTTAATTTAGCATCTCCTGTGATTGTCCTCTGCTAAGATGCAGCACCTCAGAGCTCACCGCAGGTGTCACACAGTATTTAGAAATGCCTTGTGATGATGCAGTGTGTAAAACAGTGTGGAAGAGCGCTGCCTGGAGGCTACACAGAAGTGAAGTCTTGTTCACTGGAGTTACAGCAAACCAAGTCCTGCAGTGTCAGAATGGGTTGTATGTAGGGATGTGCGATATGGCATAAAATTCATATCATGATATGTATTGTGATGGGTGGCGGTAACGATATATATCACAATATGTTTTTCTTCAACCTGTCAATTAGATCCCTTCCCTACTGCTCTTGTCAAGGCTACTCTTCCATCTCTGTCCCCTTTCATCACAGATATTATACATTCTTCCCTTACCACTGGTGTTGTTCCCCTTGCTCTCAAAACAGCTGCTGTAACTCCAATACTCAAAAAACCTGGTTTAGATCCAAATAATCTCAATAATTTTTGCCCCATTTCAAATCTTCCATTCATCTCCAAAATTCTTGGAAAAACAGTAGCTGCTCAACTTCATGCTCATCTGTCTTGTAATAACTTATATGAACAATTTCAATCTGGTTTCCGTCCGCTCCACAGTACTGAAACAGCACTCATTAAAATCACCAATGACCTTCTCCTTGCTGCCGACTCTGGTTTATTATCCATACTCCTCCTGCTTGATCTAACTGCAGCCTTTGACACAATTTCACACAACATTCTTCTGGATAGACTTTCCTCTCTTGGCATTATAAATACAGTACACCTCTCAACTGGTTCCATTCATACCTTTCAGACCGCACTCAGTTTGTTCAGTTAAAATCATCCACGTCTCATCCTGTTTCCGTTACCTCAGGTGTTCCACAGGGCTCAGTCCTGGGACCCTTGTTGTTTATCATTTACCTTCTCCCTCTTGGTTTCATTTTTCGCAAACATCATATTCAGTTTCACTGCTACGCAGATGACACCCAACTCTATCTTTCAACCAAACCTAATTCTGCACTTCCACCTTCGTCCCTCACTGATTGTCTGCTTGAAATAAAACACTGGTTCACTTTAAATTTTCTTAAACTAAATTGCAATAAAACAGAACTTCTTTTAATTGGAACTAAATCAATACTAAACAAACTTCATAGCTTCTCCATTCCGGTTGATAACTCTTCCATCTTTCCCTCCCATCAGGTTAAGAGTCTGGGTGTCATCCTTGATAGCACCCTCTCCTTCTCCCATGTCAATAATATCACTCGGTCAGCCTACTTTCATCTTCGAAATATTAATCGTCTCCGTCCTTCCCTCACTCCTCACTCCACTGCTGTTCTGGTCCACAGTCTAGTCACCTCTCGTTTAGATTATTGTAATTCTCTTCTTTTTGGCCTACCTCAGAAAACCCTTCGTAAATTACAACTGGTCCAAAATTCAGCTGCCCGTATCATTACACGGACCCCCTCAATCCATCACATCACACCTGTTTTACAACAGCTTCATTGGCTTCCCATCCCATATCGCATCAATTACAAAATACTCCTCCTTACCTTCAAAGCTGTCCACAACCTCGCTCCTCCATACTTTTCAGACATTATTTACATTGCTACATCTGCTCGTACCCTCATGGTACATCCACAGCAAACAGCTTTTCAACTGCAGGAGCGTCCAGTTTACATGCAAAGTCATTGGGGGACGCGCCTCCAGGCGCGTCTTGGCGTCGGGCGTCACGTCACTTGCGTGTTGAGCGTGCTGGAAAACGTTATCCATGCACGTGAACCTGCGTCAGCCTCCAAAGCACGCCTTGAACATGTTGATGATTTCGCCGTTCAAACGTTCAAACGCCGTTCAACTCTCCCTG
>JBBPBX010054491.1:0-17159 GCA_038048925.1 Garcialebias charrua | reverse complement strand
TTGGAGATACTGTATAGTCATGTTTAATGTTGTAAATCAACTAAACTAAGAGGAAAGTTGATCAAATCTATAATCGTTTTGTTTTTTTATAAACATTTATCTGCATCTGTAACATTTTTGTACATAAATATTAAAAATATATACCTATAGTATCATATTCTAAAAAAAAAAAAAAAGAAGAAGAAGAAGAAGGAAAAACAAGAGCAGCTCAGATTGTTTGAAAACAGTTCTGAATTAACTTTTTTTAATGTTTTAATTAATAAACCCACTCTGCTCTGGAGAATAAATTATCGGTGACATTTTTTTAATAAAAATTAGTATTTTGTTCGCACTAAATTCTTTTAAACCTCCAACATTGGTTTTAAAATAAGAAGTTTTTGAGTTGAGAAAAAGTTTGAGATCTTCTAGTTGAGCTGCTTTGTGAGGGTTTTACTGATCTGTCAGCACTCAGACTGTTCACTCAGAATGACCCTCGGCTATACCACTCCAAGATTTACCTCCATTTCTGTCAAGCAGACCCGAGTTAGCTGATGTCAATTAGCTGCGGCGGCCATCTTGAGTCCGGTTCATTAGGTACAGATGTACATCCAATGATTACTTTTTGCATTTTTCATTGAAATCCTGAGAAATTTTGCTAACAAACATATCCAGACACAGTACACAACCACCTACCTGTCATGATGGTGAGCGATAGTTACCTGCTCAGCTTAGGGTTTGTGTTGTGTCCAAGAAACTTACCAAAAAAAAAAATCTGTACCAAAACACAAAAAAACAGAGAAATTGCATTTCCTGTGAAAATGCAGTGTGAATGCATATTGTTGAATAACTTGCTGAACAACAGCTAAAATTAAATAAAAATGTGGCTGAAATGAAGGAACAAGCCCAAATTAGCAGAAGAAGAAAAAACACATATTTGCTGAATTAAGTTTAAATAAGCAGAAACGAGCACAAAAATAAGATGGCAAAAAACAAACAACAAAAAAAGCTGAAATTAGCAACAAAAAAAATAGCTGAAAAGTAGCTGAGAATAAAGAAAGAAGCTTAAATTACCAGAAGGAAGTGGAAATAGTTTAAATGAGGTAAAAATGTGGAATTGGCTGAAAAGACTAAAAGTGCACCCGCTTCGGATGCTATCAACCATACATAGCGGTCAGATTGCCCCTCCTGTACCTCTTATGCCGGGTTCCCACCAAACGCGTCTTTTGCAGCAAAAACGCTCCCGACGCACTGTGTTGGCTGCTTGTCAACAGATGTCTGTTCACACCGAACCAATCGGGAGAGACTCTGCTATGTGATGACGCAACGACGAAGGGATATACATATACTTACAGATTTAATAAATGCATTTTGGAATGTGTATATGTACATATCCATATGTATACATGCACTGAGTTGACTGAGCAAATACATTATTTGTAGATTTTAAACCGGTCATGTTACACACATACACTTTTGAAATTTAATACTAGTTAGGCACTTTTTTTGTATTATTGGTTTATTGTTCTAAGATTCGGTAGACAATAGTCACCTAAATACTGTGGCATACTGCTAATGCCGGGTTCCCACCAAACGCGTCTTCAGCAGTAAAAATGCTCCCGACGCGCTGTGTTGGCTGCTACAGATGTCTGTTCACACCGAATGCGTCTGAAGACGCGCAGTGGGAGGAGCGTCTTGGTCCTTTTCCGTTCGGGTTTGTTTTTCCACCCTACAAGTGTTAGCAGTATGGGAGGAGTCAACGGGGGAGAGGACGGTCCCCAAAAACTATCACCAGCAAACTGGTTGGTCCACCATGGGAGTGTACTGTTTAGTGGGGTAACAGTTTGTTTGTGACTCCTCAGATTGATGAAGCTCTTTGGATGAATGGTGAAACATCTCTAAAAAAAATTAAAAAGAAAGAAAGAAACCGTCCAGATGACCTGACTGAACTTTGTTGGATTTTTTTAACCTGGATTATTGAGCATGAACTTTGATAACAGCTGAAATTAGCAGAAAGAAGTTTGAAGAAGTACAGAAATGTTGTACTTAGCAGAAATGATCCAAAAGGAGCACAGAACAGCTGAAAAACAGCTCAAATTAGCTGAAAAAAAGTTAACATTTTCACAATGAAGCTGAAAGAAGCTGAAGCAGACCAAAATGCGAAAGGAGCAGTAAAAGGTTGTAAACACATCTAAAGAGTTGAAGGATGTAAAATGAGCTGAATTCATTTTCTATGAGGGAAAAAATTGGCAGAAAAGGCTAAATATTTCAAAAAGCTAAAGTTGCACTAAGTCGTAACAGGATTGTCCTGAACGAGCTGAAGGTTTTGATTCATGATTTGTTGAAATAGCTTGAAAACTGTAGGACGAGAAAGATGCTGAAAAACGTACGGAAGAATTTATAGAAACCCGGAATAATAAATATAAACAGGATCACAATAGTGTGAATGCTTCATGAACATTCCCACAATAAACCATTCAGCTTCTGTCTTTGCTCAGTAAAAGTTCCCTTTTTTTGTAGAAATGTGAAGGTTTTTTCTGATAAGTTCCTTTTTGGTTCCAACGCCTCTTTCCCTCGTTCCAAATGAATGAAATTCAAAAGCTGTTAAAACACAAAAGCTTAAAAAGTTCTGAAAAACAACAAGATGATAAAACTTCATTTAATCAAACCATTTTTGAAAAATTTACAGTGAAAATTCACCTCGTACGTTTAAAGACTTTTCCCTAAAATACACGTAAACTTCACCACAAACACTTTCTACGATTTCAACCCACGGTGACGGACCGAACGTTTCCTTATCGATCTGAAACAACAGAATCATCCTAAAACCAGGGTCGAATGAGGGATGATAGTGGCAGAGATGAAAAGAAGAGTCAGTCAACATCAGTTGGGTGAAAGTGAATGAATCTGAGGCATGCTGGGAAATATTTTTGACATCAGAGAAGAAATAAGTTCCAAGTTCTTCCTGCAGAGGGCAGCACCGCCTCCTGAATCTGGAGTTCTCGCATATTTCATAACCGATTAGTGTCTCGGGAACAACAGCAGGTCCTGTAAATCCCCTGTCCCGATAATCCACTTGAAACTCGTCCTGGGCTCCGAGTCAAAGATTAGACTCGGATGATGCTGATGGAGGACGAGGCTCGGTGTAGCTGCAAGAGAAGAAGAAATCAAAAAAAGGCGTTCAACACAAGATCAACTGGACTTTATTTGTTACAGAAAACGTTTCGACCTCTATTCAGAGGGCTTTATCAATTCTATGAGCAGACTGTGTGCGAGTGGAGTTATAACAGTCTTAGGAGACACGCACCAACCTATGTAAATTGCAAGCTGAGGTAACACATACGTGTAAATTGACAAATCACACCTTAAAGGTGCTAACTTTTCAAAAAATATATTTTAACATTTTTCTTCACTCTGTCACTATCTCCTGACAGACTGATGTTAGACAGGTAATCTCTGAAAAAAACTTTAAAAAAATATTGTCCCCTTGCTTCTCCAGGTGGTAAATAAGCATTTCTAAAAAGAAAAAGTGACCCGCCGTTAACCAGCCAATAAAAACAGAGTTTGTAACCAGCCAATAAAAACAGAGCTTGAATTTGAATCAGCCAATAAAAACAGAGCTTGAATTTGAATTTCAGCAGACCATGGGAGAGCAGAGCCATATATGGCTCTGAGGGGGAGGGATCAGAATGCTTTTCCCTGTTGAAAATATTTCTAAGTGCTGCGTGCTACAGAAAGTTACATATAGCACCATTTAAAGCCGCTGTATGTAACTTTTCTAAAAATATATTTTTAACATATTTCTTCACTCTGTCACTATCTCCTGACAGACTGATGTTAGACAGGTAATCTCTGAAAAAAACTATAGTCCTCTGGCTTCTCCCGGTGGTACTACAAGCATTTCTAAAAACCCACAGTGACCCGCCGTTAACCAGCCAATAAAAACAGAGTTTTTAACCAGCCAATAAAAACAGAGTTTGGTTCATGAACGAGCTTCTCACGCCCATCCCCCGCCTGTCCCAACCCCGCCTGGCCAGCCACGAGACAGGCCATGCTGTGGAGGAGGAGCTAAGAAGGGTGAGTTGCAGGTCAGCCGAGAGCAAGGGGGAGGGACCAGAAAGGTGTCTGTTCAAAATTTTTCTATGGCTGTGTCTCAATTCAGGGGCTGGGTCCTCATGAGTGCGCATTTGTTGGCCGCATACGTCATTGCCCCGCGCGGAGGACTGTCCCAATTCGAAGACTCCTCCTCAAGCGGCCGAGAAATGCGGCCTACTTCCTGCCGAAATCCAAGGATGCATCCGTGAATCCTTCAAGACGGAGGCTATCCCAGAATTCGTAGCGCCAGCAGAGATTTTGCGGGGGGTGGGACTTTCTGCGTGCAGGGTCGGGACTGCTGCGTGTTGTTGAGTCATCAGCTCGTTCAACCTCAGCGCGAGCTGAATCTCATTAAAATTTAACTACAGAAACGACTAAAAAAAATTTGTTAGCTGAATATATATTAGTGTTTCTGAGTTTACTGTTTGTTAATAACTGATTACAAATCAGCTTATTTTACACGTGCGTAGCAAGGATTTTCTGAGGGGCGATCTGTTAAAACTCAGAGTGGACCTACAAAATGCAAGTTGCCCAGTAGGTCACTGCTTTAAGCATTGGGTTGGCGCGCAGATCCTTTTCTCAAAAGCTGGTTCGAATCTCACTCGGTACGGTTAAAACTTATTTTACGTTTGTCTTTTATTGGATAAAAAAAGGAGTTTCACAAACTCCTTTTTTTAAATCTCAGTCCTCATATTTTTATCCAATAAAAGACAAACGTAAAATAAGTTTTAACCGTACCGAGTGAGATTCGAACCAGCTTTTGAGAAAAGGATCTGTGTGCGAACCCAATGCTTAAAGCAGTGACCTACTGGGCAACTTGAGTTTTGTAGGTCCATTCTGTCTTTTAACAGATCGCCCCTCAGAAAATCCTTGCTACGCACGTGTAAAATAAGCTGATTTGTAATCAGTTATTTTCAAACAGTAAACTCAGAAACACTAATATATATATTCAGCTAACAAATATTTTTTAGCGGCGTCCCTTCTCTTTCCACACACACCAAGCGCGCACACACTTCCCACCCACTTCAAGAGAACGCCCCACCCACTTCAAGGCCGGCTCAACACGTTTGCCGCACGTAAGGCGGAAGTACGTAATCACGCAAACCTGAAGGCTAGACCGTCCCATTTCAGCAGTTTCGTCCAGCTCACCCGGCTTTGTGAGTGCGTGGCCTACTCGGCCCAGCTAGGCTGGGTCCTCATGAGGATCCAGCCCCTGAATTGAGATACAGCCTAAGTCCAGCGTTTTCCAGAAACTACATACTGCAGATTTAACAGTAGGGGTTTCTTGAGGTCTCTGACAGAAGACACACAACTCTATGTAAATTGACAAATCACACCTCACAACCCAACAGCAGAGGCTTCTCAAAAAACTTTGCTAGTCTAATTCCCAGACAAAGCACCTCTGCTCCCATCCGGTGTAAAACGTCTGGGAATCAGCCCCAAAACTGCGTTATAAGTCTTGGAAAGTTGAAAGAGAAAAAGAAGAGACGCAAACAGGAAGTCAAAGAGTTCAGGAAGCGAATCGGTGTAAAACTTAGCTTATAGAACCGAAATCATCTGTTTTAGTCTTAATGTTTATGTTTGTTTATTAAATTTGTTCATTTTTTTACAAAAGAAATACAATACAAGACAATCCCATCAACGACACGTACACAATGTAAAAAAATGAAAGGTAGCAGAAAGAAGAATAAATCTTATTATATCTGCCCCTTTTTTCAAACAATCAGATTAAACAATAATAATCTTTCACCAGCAGTACAAAATGACTAACTCTTTCTAATTTTCTAATACTAATACATAACTAATAATTGATGCAATACACATTATGCTAATTCATATATATTTTTTCAACAAATTCCTTTTGACCATTTTCTTAAATGTAAACAGTGACTTGGCATTTTTAACTACATTCTCCAAGCCATTCCATAATCTAATACCTGTCAAAAGGCTTTATTTTGAAAGGGCTTTCATGCTTTAACATGGTTTCTACATCATTAAATGATTGTTTGGGTGTAACTCAAACTCTTCATTACAAATATTCCTCAACTTTGTTTACAAATAAATTTGGCAATCAGTTATGAAAATTCTCCTGACAGAGTTCATCGCGTCTCTGAGTCTATCATTCTCCCTGAGCTCTTAACATTTGAGAAGAAGTCTGTTGGAGTCAGCCTCCCCACATCACAGACATCTACACCTCCAGATGCAGGAAGAGAGCCACCTGCATCATGAAGGACATCACTCACCCAGCACACACTTTTTGCCCTGCTCCCCTCGGGAAGGAGGTTGAGTAGCATTAAGTGTAGAACCACTAGACTGAGGAACAGCTTCTACCCCGAGGCTGTTAGACTCATGAATATCTAACTAGAATAAACACTGTGATGCCACTTTATTGATATGTGCTGCTGATGATCCATGCTGCTGATCTCATGCTGCTGATTGTTTCATGCTGCTGTCTTCATTCATACTCATCTGCTCACACAGACTCATGTTCGTGCTGCTGTTGTTCGGCATATTGTTTTGCAATATCAGTGTTTAGTTTATATCTTGGTTTATATCTCGGGTTATATCTCGGGTTATATCTCGGTTTATATCTCGGTTCATATCTCGGTTCATATCTCGGTTTATATCTCGGGTTATATCTCGGGTTATATCTCGGTTTATATCTCGGTTTATATCTCGGTTCATATCTCGGTTTATATCTCGGTTTATATCTCGGTTTATATCTTGGTTTATATCTTGGTTTATATCTTGGTTTATATCTTAGTTTATATCTTAGTTTATATCTTGGTTTATATCTTGGTTTACATCTTAGTTTATATCTTAGTTTATATCTTGGTTTATATCTTGGTTTATATCTTGGTTTATATCTTGGTTTATATCTTAGGTTTATATCTTAGTTTATATCTTGGTTTATATCTTGGTTTATATCTTGGTTTATATCTTGGTTTATATCTTGGTTTATATCTTAGTTTATATCTTGGTTTATATCTTGGTTTATATCTTGGTTTATATCTTGGTTTATATCTTGGTTTATATCTTGGTTTATATCTTGGTTTATATCTTGGTTTATATCTTGGTTTATATCTTAGTTTATATCTTGGTTTATATCTTGTTTATATCTTGGTTTATATCTTGGTTTATATCTTAGTTTATATCTTAGTTTATATCTTGGTTTATATCTTGGTTTATATCTTGGTTTATATCTTGGTTTATATCTTGGTTTATATCTTGGTTTATATCTTGGTTTATATCTTGGTTTATATCTTGGTTTATATCTTGGTTTATATCTTGGTTTATATCTTGGTTTATATCTTGGTTTATATCTTAGTTTATATCTTGGTTTATATCTTAGTTTATACTGTATCTTGGTTTATATCTTGGTTTATATCTTGGTTTATATCTTGGTTTATATCTTAGTTTATATCTTGGTTTATATCTTGGTTTATATCTTGGTTTATATCTTGGTTTATATCTTGGTTTATATCTTGGTTTATATCTTGGTTTATATCTTAGTTTATATCTTGGTTTATATTGGTTTATATCTTGGTTTATATCTTGGTTTATATCTTAGTTTATATCTTGGTTTATATCTTGGTTTATATCTTGGTTTATATCTTGGTTTATATCTTGGTTTATATCTTGGTTTATATCTTGGTTTATATCTTGGTTTATATCTTAGTTTATATCTTGGTTTATATCTTGGTTTATATCTTGGTTTATATCTAGGTTTATATCTTGGTTTATATCTTGGTTTATATCTTGGTTTATATCTTAGTTTATAACTTAGTTTATATCTTGGTTTATATCTTAGTTTATATCTTAGTTTATATCTAGGTTTATATCTTAGTTTATATAATAGTTTATATCTTAGTTTATACTGTATCTTGGTTTATATATTGGTTTATATCTTGGTTTATATCTTAGTTTATATCTTGGTTTATATCTTGGTTTATATCTTGGTTTATATCTTGGTTTATATCTTGGTTTATATCTTAGTTTATATCTTGTTTATATCTTGGTTTATATCTTAGTTTATATCTTGGTTTATATCTTGGTTTATATCTTGGTTTATATCTTGGTTTATATCTTGGTTTATATCTTAGTTTATATCTTGGTTTATATCTTGGTTTATATCTTGGTTTATATCTAGGTTTATATCTTGGTTTATATCTTGGTTTATATCTTGGTTTATATCTTAGTTTATAACTTAGTTTATATCTTGGTTTATATCTTAGTTTATATCTTAGTTTATATCTAGGTTTATATCTTAGTTTATATAATAGTTTATATCTTAGTTTATACTGTATCTTGGTTTATATATTGGTTTATATCTTAGTTTATATCTTAGTTTATATCTTGGTTTATATCTTGGTTTATATCTTGGTTTATATCTTGGTTTATATCTTGGTTTATATCTTGGTTTATATCTTAGTTTATATCTTGGTTTATATCTTAGTTTATATAATAGTTTATATCTTAGTTTATATCTTGGTTTATATCTTGGTTTATATCTTAGTTTATATCTTGGTTTATATCTTGGTTTATATCTTGGTTTATATCTAGGTTTATATCTTAGTTTATATCTTGGTTTATATCTTGGTTTATATCTTAGTTTATATCTTAGTTTATATCTTCGTTTATATCTTAGTTTATATCTTAGTTTATACATTGGTTTATATCTAGGTTTATATCTTAGTTTATATCTTGGTTTATATCTTGGTTTATATCTTAGTTTATATCTTAGTTTATATCTTCGTTTATATCTTAGTTTATATCTTAGTTTATATCTTCGTTTATATCTTAGTTTATACATTGGTTTATATCTTGGTTTATATCTTGGTTTATATATTGGTTTATATCTAGGTTTATATCTTAGTTTATATCTTGGTTTATATCTTGGTTTATATCTTAGTTTATATCTTAGTTTATATCTTCGTTTATATCTTAGTTTATATCTTAGTTTATATCTTCGTTTATATCTTAGTTTATACATTGGTTTATATCTTGGTTTATATCTTGGTTTATATATTGGTTTATATCTAGGTTTATATCTTAGTTTATATCTTGGTTTATATCTTGGTTTATATCTTAGTTTATATCTTAGTTTATATCTTCGTTTATATCTTAGTTTATATCTTAGTTTATATCTTCATTGGTTTATATCTTAGTTTATATCTAGGTTTATATCTTAGTTTATATCTTAGTTTATATCTTAGTTTATATCTAGGTTTATATTTTAGTTTATATCTTGGTTTATATCTTGGTTTATATCTAGGTTTATATCTTAGTTTATATCTTAGTTTATATCTTAGTTTATATCTTGGTTTATATATTGGTTTATATCTAGGTTTATATCTTGGTTTATATCTTGGTTTATATCTTAGTTT
Organism: Garcialebias charrua; assembly: GCA_038048925.1. NCBI lineage: Eukaryota > Metazoa > Chordata > Actinopteri > Cyprinodontiformes > Rivulidae > Garcialebias > Garcialebias charrua. The sequence continues at coordinate 7,701 of JBBPBX010054491.1, read as the reverse complement.
ATATCTTAGTTTATATCTTCGTTTATATCTTAGTTTATATCTTAGTTTAGATCTTAGTTTATGTCTTAGTTTATAACTTTGTTTATATCTTAGTTTATATCTTGGTATATCTTAGATCCTTATTTAGTGTTTATTTTTACAATTTCTATTTTTGCTGTTGTTTGATGTAACTGGGACCCTGTGTAGACAATTTTGTTCCACCTCATGTACCACATGTGACGCGAATGACAATAATGAGCCTTGAATTATTTTACTGACTCAGTGTCGTTTGAAACTGTCCAAGGTGTATGCTTCAAAGCTCAAGTGTTAAAAAATAATAAAATATAAAAATATAAATAAAAAGCTACTGATTTCACTCGTTTATTACAAATTACCTAGTGTAATTTTTGGAAGTGATTTTTTTGTTGTTGTGTGTCTTTTTGAAATCCTTAAATGATTTGATATGATCAATTTAAGTCAAAACATTGAAAAATTGTTTATCGCAACGTTATGGCTTTAAATCATCTTTTTTTAAATCACTTTTTTTTCTTTTCTTTCGGCTGCTCCCTTCTTCAGCAAACTAACTTGTGCGAAAATGTGACAATTGTTTTTACACCGGACGTCCTTCCTGACAAGCACAGATCACTGAGCTACCACAGCCCTCTGTGTGGAGCAGAGAGCTGCTATCTGAGGGGGCAGATGGTGGTGGTTAGAGGCCTCGCAAGGGCCCAGGAGGCTGGGGCAAATGAGGGTGGAGGCAGGTGTGGGTGTTTCACCTATTCCTCCCACATTTTAATGTCGGTACCGGGCGTTGAACCGGCGATCTTCCAATCGCAGGCCCACCTTCTCTAACCACTGCTCCACCACTCCCCCTTTATTTAAATCACATGTAACGTTCTAAAATATCCCAGCTCAATTAATTTTACTCATATAAATAACTCAAACTTGTCTTTTTCCTTATACCTGAAACATTTAAGGGCAGTGGTTCTCAAACGGGGGTCCGCGAGCCAGTGCTTCGGGGTCCATTATTATTATTATTTTAAAAAAATTACAAGCACATACTGTATATGTTTAACAGCCTGTTAAAATACACAAAAATGAAGGAAATCACATCTTCTTTATTGAAAATTTTCGGGGGGAGGACACTCAGACCCCCCTCCTCCCCCCTGTGTGCTACTTGCATTCCAGCATCGATCAGTTTATAATGAAGTCCTGTTACTTGGTCTGACTACTGCGGTTCTGATTCTGTTCAGTTTATGTAAAGAGTTTTCTGTAATAAGTTGAAGAAGTGGCAACACATTTATTATGTTCATTAAGTGAATAGGTAAAGTTTTAAAGTGTTTTTTGATGCTGTTCATTTTCTCAAAACTGTAATTTTTGGAAGTTGAAATTAAAAAAAGTGTTCATTAAGTGAGTCTTGAATGATTAAAATTATACAAAATTGTATTAACACTATTAAAGAACACGTCTTGAGTATTTATGTTACACAAATATTTCCATTGCATTAAATGGACAAATTGAAGAAAGTTATTTAATAAACATGAGGGTTATGAAGGGGGGTCCCTAAAACCTTTTCTCCCCTGTAAGGGGTCCCTGAACCCCAAAAGTTAGAGAACCCCTGCAACATGCATCTAATTCACTGATTCATTATATTTCACCCACACACAGTAAATCTGTTGGTTACACCATTAGCCATTATTTATGACGATTTCTCACTAATATTGACAAATTATTTTCAGTTACCTGGTTTATGCTGACTTCCAGTACCCTGCTTAGTGTTATACCAGATACTTTGAAGTTCAAGTTTTAAAAAATAATTACTGGCCAAACCTTTGAGTTTAGTAGTTTTCCTCAGCTGTTCATATTGGCAGTGCTCAAGGACAACATGCAGCACCTACCAAGATGGTAGCCTTGTTTCTCATCTCGTTAGCCAAGATTGAGTTTTTTTTGTTTGTTTTTTTCAAATATGGAACATACAAGAACAAAATAGAACAACACAGAACTAATTGTAAACACAGATACAGCAATCCAGGGTATTACAGAACATAAAACAGTACAGGTGGTCCCCGACTTACGAGCACATCGACATACGAGGTTCCGGACTTACGAGCTGACTAACGAACAGTAAAGTTGTACAGAACATACAGAAAATACAGCACTGGTATGTGTTTTTAGATGAAAGTGTGTTAGCTAACAGTTTGTAAACAAGTTTCTGAGCATGTTTATGAACTAGTATGTACGTTTGTGTTGAAAAACAAGTGTTCGTAGTAGCGCTAGCATAAATTTTCCGACTTACGACCGAAAATCCGGACTTACGAGCGACACGTGTTTCGTGTTCCAACATATAAATTTTCGTCTTACGAGCGACTCGTAGGAACGGAACTCGCTCGTAAGTCGGGGACCACCTATATTTTACAAAGTTCAAATCAAATGGTTGCTCGAGGGTTGCAGTTATCATTTTAATGGCTTTAGCATTTGAGCTTCCTTTTATGGATTCTATATAAATATTTATAGAAGATAATAAAATCTGGAAGTTAGGCTTTTGTTGTAAATCTTTGGAGGTGTGAATATGATATTTACCATAAATAATAAAAAGGTTAACAACATACAGGTAGTCCTCGACTTACGATGGTCTCGAGTTACGACGTTTCGAGGTTACGACGCATCTCCCATTAAAAAAAATAAATAAATAAATTATTTTGAAAATTTATTTTGAAAAGCCGAGTTACGCAGTTTCCAGTTTACGGTTTCTGGTTTGACGTAGTAAACGTAGCTGCGGAGGAATTCTGCCCTGTACTCTCTAAAAAAGCTAAGTCTGGTCCTCTGGACATTCAAAAAACAAAACAAAACTGTACCGTGAACGCGAGTTTACGTCGTAAACGAATGGAGAATACGGAGGAGGGACAGAGGAAATGCTTCACCAGCATCCCAGTAGGAAATTAACTCTTTTTTTCCTTCATTATGGCTCCCAAATATATGTGTTTTTTGATAATTATGTAGGGTACTGTGTTAGGATAGGCTAAGTGCTTGGTAAAATACAGTACTGTACGTATAAGGTGCAGTAAGTACGTATGTTCCGACTTACGTCGAAATTCGGTTTATGACGCCGCGTAGGAACGGACCTCCGTCGTAAGTCGAGGACTACCTGTATAAAGATTCTGTTTTAACAAGGTCACATTTCTCCATCCCAAATAAAACGTGCTTTTCTTTTAAAGTAATATTCACATTCTTTTGATAAATATTTTTTTGACATGTCCCTCCAGGATATTTTGGTGTAACAACAACAATCCCAAAACAAATGAACAAGCTCTTCTTTGTGATTTTTACAAAAAGTACATAGGATCCAAGTCCCATTTATATCTTTTTTATCCAAAATGCTTTAACTGGATAACAACTGTGAATAATTTTGTATGAAATTTATTTTACTTCATTATTTATTAGGTATTTTTTGGGGATTAGCCAAGTCCATTTCCAATTTATATTTCCAAATATGTTGGACCAGTAAAATGTACAAGTTGGTGAAAAGACAACATCTCTTAAAATAATATTTCTCGACGTTTTGATAGTTGTTTTCTTACTTATCAAAGGACGATCATAGTCAATATAAATGGAACCTGGATTAAAACAAGGCATTGGATGATTTGGACCTGGAGGTGTAGATGATAGAAGTTTTAAAGCCCCACTGGGGATTGCGTCAAACACCACAGCATATTCTTTAGGCGTAACAGGAAATTGAAAATGTGACATAAATTCAGAATAGGATAACAAGTGACAGTTTGGACTTAACAATTGGCTTACAAGTAATATTCCTTTATCAAACCATTTCCTATAAAAAAAATCTTATTTTTGTATTTAATGTCTTCATTATTCCAGATATAATATTTATGAGGAGAAAAATTGTGTTTGTACAAAAGTGACCAGCTTAACAACATCTGTTTATGGAACATAGATAACCTTAAAGGAGCTATATGTAACTTTTCTAACAATATATTTTTTAACACATTTCTTCACTCTGTCACTACCTCCTGACATACTGATTTTAGACAAGTAATCTCTGAAAAAAACTATTGTCCCCTTGCTTCTCTAAAAGCATTTCTAAAAAGCCACAGTGACCCGCCGTTAACCAGCCAATAAAAACAGTTTTTAACCAGCCAATAAAAACAGAGCTTCTCACTTCTCACGCCCTAACCCACGCCCCCCCCTGTCCCAGCCCGCAGCGGCCGCGCAGGTTCTCGTTGAAATAATTGCAAAGCGATGCAAAACTGTTTTGTATGTGACACAAATGTATTAAATTCCCCTTCTTCATCCCTGATCTGGACTTTTCTTTTGTTTTTTTGCCAAAAGTCAAGTGATCGCTTCCTCCTCGCTGAGTCCATGACAGAAATCATAAGGAAATGAATGAATTTGTCACGAGCGAATTAAACTCGGGTTCAACGTGGCTGCCGAGGCTCTGCAGATTTCATGGTGTTCTGGTGTGCTGGACCAGCGCTCCATGTTTTTATTTTATTTTTTAGAACGTTTTATTAACATATAAACACAGAAATTCACAGCTGCTGCGACAGGACATGAAGTGGAGGCGGAGCAAAGGAAGCTGCTGCTGAGCAGAATTTCAGCGAGGGGGAACAGAGCCATATATGGCTCTGAGGGGGAGGGACCAGAAACGTGTCTCTGTTCAAAATTTTCCTAAGTTCCAGCGTGTTCCAGAAATTACATACTGTACTGAACCTTTAAGGGTATTTTGGGTATACAGTACTATAGTTGCATCTAAGAAGAAAGGGTAATCCTCCCACCTTGTCAAAGTTAAAGATAGGAATAGCGTTCCATATAGAGTTAGGATTTTTTAGGAGGTTTGTCAAATGCCCAGATTGAGCTGTGGTCGGCCGTTCTGTTTCAATAACTGTAAAGAACTAGCCTGGTTGTAACCAGACCCTTGTCCTTCACTTCGCTTTGGACTAGGCGTCTGGCATTCTTCCCATTGAAAACGATTTCTCCTGGAGATTTTTGAATGGACCAATCAGAGAACAGAAGGTGGAGTTTTGTTAGTTTAGCCTGGCGAGGTCCAGGCTATTCAGATAAATAGCTCAGAAACCACTCGGTGGATATTTTTTCTGCCACCAGTGTGTAATTATATGGCTCTAATTTACTGACTGTTGGCCTAGATAAAACATTTGAGATAAAATTCGATTTTTTATCATTTATTTTCGTAGCGCACCCGAGGCTGTTTGGAAAATGTCAAACCGAAACTGTTTAAATCCAGCAGATTTGACCATTTCGTGAATTGATTTAGGAACTGTTAAGCTCAGGAACACTTCTGATATAACGTCAGCTAAAAAATATATTTTTTATCAGCAGAGAAATAATAGTTTTTTACCTTGTTTTGATGAAAATTCCTTCGTGGCGGCAGCCATTTTGAATGACGACGTCAGTCGACATCGTTCAAAACTCCGCCTTCTGCTCTCTGATTGCTCAGGAACACTTCTGATATAACGTCAGCTAAAAATATATTTTTTATCAGCAGAGAAATAATAGTTTTTTACCTTGTTTTGATGAAAATTCCTTCGTGGCGGCAGCCATTTTGAATGACGACGTCAGTCGACGTCGTTCAAAACTCCGCCTTCTGCTCTCTGATTGGTCCGGTCAAAAATCGGCCGGAGAAATCGTTGTCTATGGGAGGAATCCCAGACTGTGCAGTGAAGGGAAATGAGAATTGAGCGGAGCTGTGCAGGAAGGCGAGGGCCAGGCTAGTAAAGAACTGGACCGGGTCACATCCAGTGGGGGGCGCTGCAGTCTAGTTTAAAGTCTGTTTTGAAATGAGCTCTGATGGCAGCAGGTGTGGTTGCTAGGAGACCAGGATACAGCGACTAAGCGCTCCGACAAAACGGTTCTGTCTGCCTGCAAGCATCATGAAATTTAGAGGTGATGAAGAGGTTCCGACTCACCTTGCTGCTGCGGACCGCTCCGTTGTGGTAGAGCGGCGAGCTGCCGGCCGAGACGTTGTAGTAGGAGGTGGAGGCTCGAACCAGCGGCCTCTTGGCTTTCTCCTTGGCGTTGTTGGAGTCGTTGTCTTTGATGATGTCGTACTGCCGGCAGAAGAGCGCGATGACGGCTGGCGGCGCAAAAAAAGCAAGGGCGGGGTCGGGGAGGGGGCGGTTAAAACCTGTGTGAAAGGCTCAGACGTTAAAACGCCCACCTGGGCAGACTCACCCGCCCACAGCAGAAGCACCGTGGTGATGATGAGCAGCTCTCCGGTCTGCAGGTGCGGAGTCATCCCCAGACCCTCCATCGCCGGCTCGTCTGTGGACGAACATGAAAAATGACCTAAGCTGTAAGAAAAAGTGCCTTGAAACAGAAATAACTCGTACAGATTAGATTCTTCTAATTTTTCATAATAATTTGACTAACGGACCGAGCAAGAACTTTGTGAAAATGTTGCCATTAAATATTTGGAGCCATCTCTGTCCGTCAGCAAAATATATCTCAAACTTCAGAATGGATCGAAGTTATTTTAAGTCAAGCCGCCCGCCTCGGCTAATCAACGTTAGCCGATGCAAAAAATTGCTACAAGTCCGTCAGTTTTACAGATATTGAGCTGAAATGTGCAGTGGTAGTAGCTGAGAGTCCTTGTTACATAGTCTGAGGGGTATCACATGGCAACGTATAAAACAATTTCAAGGTTTTACCAAAACGACTCAGTTTCTCAACGTAAAATAGTCTGAAGTCGAGTAATTAATGGTGGGAGGGATGTGCATTCTTTCAGGGGATGATAGGGTTTTCATCTTTTAATGTTTTTGTATTAAAATTAACTTTTACTGATGAATAAATTGTGCTAAAATCTGGTGCTTATCACAAACGCCAGCAAACCATCAACTGTTGGCTCCTGGGACAAATCTTGACCATAGGTCTGTTCAATCAGGCCCACAAAAAGTTACAATTGTATCAAATCACACTTAGTAGTGTGAATGTTTATGAAGATTCACACTATTATGAATCATTTTTCTTCTGTACGTTTTTTTTTTTTTTTTGCGAAATTCTCGTCCCGCAATTAGAGCGATTTCAACAAATCATAAATCAAAACATTCAGCTCATTCAGGACAATTCTGCTATGACTTTTGGTATTGGTGCAACTTTAGCTTTATTTAGCCTTTTCTGCCATTTTTTTTTCTCACAGAAAATGAACTGAACTCAATTTGCATCCTTTAAATCTAGATGTGTTTACAACCTTTTACTGCTCCTTTCACATTTTGTTCTGCTTCAGCTTCTTTCAGCTTCCTTGTACAAATTTAAACTTTTTCCCCTGATATTTTGAGGTTTTTTTTCGTTCCGGCTGCTAATTTAAGCTTGTTTTACCTTTCCAACTAGATTTTTTAGCTTTTTTAGCTAATTTCAGCTTTTTTCTGATACAAAGTAAATTCAAGATTTTTTGTGCTAATTTCTGCTACTCTCCGACTAATTAACTTATTTATTTACAAATATACATTTGTACATACATAAATACAAATAATTTTTTTTAAGCATTTCTTAGCTAATTTTAGCTGTTTTAGGATACATTCAAGTTTTTTCATGGTAATTTTTGTTACTTTCATCCTAAACTTATTTTTGCTAATTTCAGTTTTTTATGCTAATTTCAGCTTTTTCTGCTATTTCACCTTCTCTGGTAGTTTAAGCTTCCTTCTTTATTTTCTGCTACTTTTCATCCATATACTGTACAGTACAGGTATAATA
>JBBPBX010054490.1:1880-13880 GCA_038048925.1 Garcialebias charrua | reverse complement strand
TCAGATGAGCAAAGTTCAGAGGGTGAAGTGCTGGAACCCGATCGTAGTCGTCTACAGAGCTGGCGATGTTAGAACACCCAAATGCGACACAACGTACCGGCATTTTTCAAGTTATACAAAAGAAAATAGGCGATCTTGAAGACAATTTCACTGCATGCTAATAGCAGCGGCAGACAACCGTGCTGGTCTCTACGTCACAACGTCGCATGCGTAAGTACCCGGATGTCCCTTGACGAAACACGGCGCCAATTTCAAAATCACTTTTAAATCAAATTTTCATAGATTTATCATTTTGCTTGTAAAAACGAACATAGTTGAATGATACAACATATATATGTTGTGCCACTTTATGCATAGTTCCAAAATCATGTCACACACCCTTTAACGTTGTGTTGCGTGACTATTTCAATGCGTTCAGCACTTTGTTTAGGGAATCAACATTTTTAACATTGTATTTGAAGACCTCACAAAGACAGAAGCACACATGTGAGTGCATTTGTGACTTTGTGGACAACACTGTGCAAAAGTTGCAACTAACTCATTTCTGTAAATTACTGAGGTGTCTGATTGGGCTGAAGCAGCTGAACTGTGGCCGTCTGAGGTCCAGAGATACAGCGAGGTGATGCAGCCGAGTCTGCGAAGGATGTAGAATTCCTCTACTCGTCAATGAACGCAATCCCTTCAATCCTACAGGGTGAAACGCATAAAAAACCATTAATTATGAATAACAAGCAGTGACGCATGACATAAGCAGGTGCAGCAGGGATATCTCCAGTGGGTGAAGGGACAAAACAGCACGGCCTTGCCTTTTTAGCAGCTACAGGTTGAATATCCTTCTGATTGGAGTTGAGGGATTTCCACACAGTGGTTTTAGACATTTCATCAGATATGTTAATATCAGAGGGATCGCACCTGAGAGGCAGGGAGAGGATAAGGGGGGTAGGAGGACGACAGAGGACAAATTGGAAAGATCAGGGAGAGTTGTGGAGACTTCACCCGAGCACCCATCAGACATGCATGCAAGAAGACAGAGGAAAGAGACACTTCTCTCTTTTGACCTCATCACTAATCTAACTCTGTTTTCCAGTGTGTGGTCTCACCTGAGGTCGTGAACTCGCTGAACAGGTTTGCTCTCCATGGGAATCTGAACGGTTGTCGTATCGTCCGTGTTCAAATTGAGCATGACCAACGATTCCTGCAGGACACATGCAAACACATCCAGTTTAAAAAATAAAAAAAAATTCCAAGCCATACTTCTTTCTTTGCTTTTCAGTTCTTCAGTTGTGACTACCTCCTCCATCGTTTTAGAGGCATCGTCATCAAGTTTTTTCTTCTTCCACTCGGGCATCAAGTCATCCAGGTAGCTCAGCTCTCGTTCAGAGAAGCACAAGTCCAGCAGCTTGCGGATGAACACCAGAGCCAGCACCTGCAGGCGAAGGATAAAACACTTTTATCTAGAATAGAAACAGTAAACGGAGTGAATGTGGGTCATAGATGGCTTACCATCATGGGGAAAATGATCGCAGCAGGCAACGTTTTGATGACCCAGAGCAGAACCAGGCAGGTGAGCTGGGTGATGGTGAACAGGTGAACCTTCCTCAAAGGGACGTGTCTCAGATAGATGAAATCTGGCTGATGCTTCGCAGGCATACCGACAAGTTTCAGACGGTCAAAGAACTGAAAGATGAGGAGAAAGGAACCCAGGTGGAGAGAAGGGTAGAGAAGAAAATGAATCAGAGCGAGCAGAGCTGAGCGACAGATTACTGACATCGGTAGAATAACTGCAGTCAAGGGCAACTTTACTTGCTATTCCTTTGATGACTTATCAAAACTAATTACATACATTTTTCACCTGTGCTGTCCAAGTACATTGACTTAATCAACGTGGTCATAAACTGATGCTGGAGTGACAGAACATCCTGATATGAGCAAAACGACGGCGTCTGTCAAGTGGGAAATTATTATCAGTGAAAGTAAGAATCTGATGTTTAGGCTTTGAAAAAAAATGAACGCAGCAACTGATATCAAGAAAGTCTCAGCAGTTAAATTCTGCCAATATGAGCTGCTGTGTCCTTCGTACCGAAATAACAAAACGTGAACTAGGTGCATAAAATCATCTGAAACATCGAACGGCAAATCCTTCAGGTTTGGCTGCAAAGTTTATTAACAGGAATCAGTGTCTGTGACAGCTTAGAGAGTCTGATTATATCAGTAACCAAGAAAAAAAAACTTGCTTATAAAATAAATAGCTAGAGAGCTGTAAATAAAACCAACATAAATTAGTCAGCTCCCACATGATATAAAGTGTGACAATAAGTGGGTCACAACATTAGCTGATATAGTATCATGTGTGAATATACAATCTGAGCCTCAGACAAATCCCAAGAAGCTTCAAAATGAGGAATGCTACAGTGTAATAAAGAGCTGAACTCATGTAAGATTGAAAGAACGTTCATGCTCAATCATCCAGGTACCAAATCCAATAAGTCTCAGTTGGGTCATCTGGACAGTTTATTTTTTATAGAAACATTTCACCCTCCATCCAGAGGGCCTCATCAGTCAGAGGAGTTCCCATCCTGTCCCTCGTCGACTCCTCCCAGGCAGGCAGCCACAGCCAAAGTGGGAACTTTCCTTGAACCACTTTGGCTGTGGTTGCCTGCCTGGGAGGAGTCGATGAGGGACAGGACGGCGCCCAGAAACCATCTTAGCTCCAGCAAACTGGTTGGTCCACTTAAGGTGTTTACTGCTTGGTGGGGAAACGGTTTACTGGAACTCCTCTGACTGATGAGGCCCTCCGGATGGAGGGCAAAATGTTTCTATAAAAAATAAACTGTCCAAATGACCAGACTGAGAATTATTGGGCTATGTAAGATTAAAAAAAAATAATAATAATAATAAACTACCGATAATCAATGTTGTCACATGAATTCAATAAAAAAAAAGCAGTTTTGGATGATTTCTAAAACAATTCAATACTCAACAATGAGTTAAAAATAATAATAATTCAGCTGTCATTTGAAACCCTGCAATACTCATTTTAAATTGGACCCTTAGACACTTCATTACCAGCAGCCTGTCATAAAACACAGTTTGTTCCCAATTTTGAGTTTGCTGGTGTTTATAAAAAATACTAAGACTACCATTCTGCAGAGTTACATTTCAGAAATATTTAACTGAGGACAATCATAAAACTATTTCAGCACCAATGAGGTGATGCTGACAAAATAAACAATGGGTAATTTTTATCATTTGCACAATCCTAGTTTTATTACTTTGTTTAATTTGAGAAAACAAGCAGTTGTACCGTTAAAAAAAAACAACGCAAATTAACATAAAATGAAAAACTCAGAAGGATTTGTTTGAGTTTCATCAGATCTGAAAACGGAATATCTCTACATGTTACAAAATACTTGTTCATGTGGGTTTTAGTTTAAAGAAGAAAAGAAACAAACTCCTATTGGAATTGCAGCATCAGAAGAGTTTACAGTGGCTCATTTGTTCCTTATATAAACCTGGAGTCGTTGTCAGGTGGTGTGTTACCTGGATGCCTTTTAATGAAGAAGCTCCCATGTAAAGGAAAACTCCATACAACACGGGCATGGGAATAAACTGTAAAAATAATCAACACAAACAGTAATCAATCAGCCATCAATAATATTCATCTGTAGTAACCTGATCAGTAATTTCATATGTTGTGCATATATTTAAATGCTCTGAACCCCCGATATTCAAACTACAGTGTTGTTCCTTTTAATGGCGACACTTCCTCTAGTGCAGATGTGGGCAACGTAAGGCCCGAGGGCCAAAAGTGGCCCTTGGACAATATCCATCAGGTCCCCAATATCCTTAGTTTAAAAAAAAAAAAGGTTAAAAAAAACCCAGTAATTTTCTCATCAAGACTTAAGGAAATTTAAATTAAACATCTTACACAAAACTTTCATAAAAACATTTTTAAGTAATTGTGTTTCCAGACCTAGACTGAACCTTAAAGACTTAGAAATACAAGTATACCGTATGCATTTGTTTTGCATATTTCCACTAACGGCGCTAACGTGTATATAATTTCACGAGTCAATTTACAGAATATGTCTTATATCCCTAAAGTATATTGGAAATAGGCCTGTCGCAATAAACAATAAATCAATTAATCGCATGACGAATGAAAATTATCTACCTCGTTTTCATTTATCGGCTTTATCGTTTCTTCACGTCTCAATTTCTACTGAAGACACAGCTCAACTCCGGTGCTCTTCACTGACCCCTCTCTTTCTCTTTAAAATCTGTTTAACCATCCAAAAATCAAAATTTTGGATCATTGAAAGCAGCTAAGCTGAGAGGCTAAGCTACGAGCTAAGCTAACAGGCCGACCTCAGGAATAAACCTCCGTACCTCCGTATTGTCGAAGCTCCAAAATTCACTGTTGAAACCCGTGCCTTGGTGTAAAAAGTTGTTTTTCTCTCAAGAAAGAAGCTGAGAACTTATTTACTGATATTTTATTAAAAGCTTTGTGTGACAAAGGCTATGCTAAAGAGTTCAAATCACAGAGCATCCGCCATGTCAGAGGGCCCTCCCTCCCATTTTTCTTAAAGAGACAAGCTGCTCAACTATCCATCCTTTGGTTCAAACAGACTTATACTGCCATCAGGTGGTTAAAAAAAGGTATTACATCCCAAACAAATCAACATTTCTTCTAAAATTTGACAATTAATTATTGTTAAATTTCAAACAATATGATTGTTTATCGCAATAATTTCTGAGACAATTAATCGTCCAGCAAACTGTTATCGTGACAGGCCTAATTAGAAAGACAGGTTTTAGAAAGCATGCTAACTAATATGCTACAACAAGGCAAAGCCTGAAAAAGTCTTCTAGATTATCTGTTATAAAGAATATTTATTTTCTAATTCTCCATGGGGCCCTTTGATTGCTTTAAACGTATTGATGCAGCCCTTTGGGGAAAAATGTTGCCCACCTCTGCTCTACAGTAGTTGTATGAAAAGAAATTATATTTTCACCACCTTAAAGATTACCTAATGTCTTACTATTTAAAACAAATTGTAAAATGTGACATTTGTAACGTGTAAAAGTCCAAATCAGCAAGGGAAACAGTGCGTTGTGACCGACCTGCAGGGCTCCAGTCATGAACACCGAGCAGCCCATGAGCAGGAAGATGAGCAGGCCGGTGAGTCTCTGCTCTCTGATGCCCAGGAAGCGAGGCTGCTCCCCCGGAGCTGAGCTCTCCGACTCCAGCTTCAGGCTGTTCACATGAGAGATGGACAACACGGTGGCTGCTACGAACCATGGCAAGCCCATGATGGAGCACACGGCCAGCATCACCCCCACCATCAGCAGGTCCAGATGGTACCCACAACGTTTCTGTAAACACAGAACACAGCTGGTTGGATGGAAGTTCAGCTACAATGTTTCCACTTCCTGTCATTTTTCTCTCTTGCCAGCAGTTTGTGCTCTTTGCGGTTGATGATGACAGCGGTTATCTGTTGGTCCATGAAGATGAGGATGGTGCAGAGGAGAGCAGGAATACAGGCAGCCAAGGTGGTCCACCATGGGTTACGTCCTATCGGATTGACCAACCACCCGCGATCATCTCTGGTAGGCTACAGAGAAATAAACAATGATGTTTTAGTTGTGATCTTTTGAGGGTTTTCTCATTGTAAAGCTGTGTATTCATTCTGTACAGGAGGATGTCTTGCTGTGGTGACCCTGGAAAGAAGAAGATTCATTCCATACCTGGAATTTGCTTGGCACCTTTAACTTCTGGGATGGCACTCCAACAGCAAAGTCAAGCAGGACCATTAAGACGATTGTGAGGAACACCGCAAAGTCACTGATCATAGACCGCACCTGGACACAGGAAATTACAGCTTTCAGAGGAAAGGGGTTTAATTTTGATTTTAAGAATCTGAGCTACAAACATTTCCAAATGTTATATTGAGAAATTCTGTGGACTTGATGGGTTACCTTGGTGGGGAAATAACGACTGGTTTTAAACTGTTTGAGGAAGGCAGACAGGAAGAACGTTGAAAAGAACAAGATGATGGACCAGAAGAGAACATCTGGGGTGTAGGGACCATGGTGACCGCATGATGTCCCAACAAAGTCGCCCTGCAGACTCATACACTCCTGCAAAAATTACATTTTCATAAAATCAGCACAGATTACTTCAGGTATAGGTTCAAAATCACCAGTTTGCATGTAAAACGTCACATCAGCTCCATAAACTCTGGACTTCACTCTGAGACCATTCTCCTGATCTTTCACTGTGCGTTTTAGAGGCAACAATGTAAACTGATGCACCATGAGCTTATTTCTTTTATATTGTTTATTTAAATATTTGATCTGCAGTAGTAAAGCAAAATACATGGACAAACTATGAAAACTGTGAATGCAGCATGGTTCAAATGTGGATTTCTTGACTCTCAACTGAAAAATGACTGTTTTCCCCTATTAAATGAGAAATGCTCAGAAAATGAAATAATTTAATCTAGCTGTAAAAATAAAAGTTGATTTCTGAGTTTGGGCATTGCCTGTGACTTAGATATCAATATAAAGCACACAAAAGAGACATTTTTTTAAATGTATTTTTCCATGTTTAAAGCTAAATAACTTTTAAAGGCTGATGTAATTTAAATGAATAAATGAATGAATATATAAATAAATGAATGGATATTTTGGTGACCTATGAAATTTGAAATTAACTATAGTTTACTTAAGCAAGGACTTTGTAAAGACTTTGGTGGGACATCTTCAGGACATTATCAAGGTCAAGATTATGTTTCTTTATTTGTCATTCACATCACATGTAGTACATGAGGTGGAACAAAATTCTGTACACAGGGTCCCAGTTACAGCCAACAAAAGTTGTAAAAGAAAACAATAATAAAGATTTCAGATATGAACTAAACACTAATGCTAAACACTTAATAGTGCAAAAACAATACCCCAACAACAGTAGCATTCATTACTGTATTATTATTCTTCATCATCATTATTATTATTATTATTATTATTAATAAATATTATTATTTCTTATTATTATTTGTTGTGGTTGTTATTATTATTATTATTCATTATTATATTATTCATTATTATTATTATTATTATTATTATTATTATTATTCATTATGCTTATTCATTATTATTTGTTATTGTCATTATTATTCGTTACCATTATTCATTATTAATAATAATAATTATTAATATTATTCACTATTATTATTAATAATAATAATAATAATAATGGGGAAATAACAACTGACAGCACATCAGTGCATCAGTTTACATTGTTGCCTCTCCTTCTTCTTCTTCTTTCGGCTTTTCCCTTTTCAGGGGTTGCCACAGCGAGTCATCCTCCTCCACCTCACTCAATATCTCCTCTTTGATTTTTTTCCTGGCAGCTGCATTTCTAACATCGTTCTACCAATATACCCACTGTCCCTCCTCTGGACATGTCCAAACCATCTCAGTCTGGCCTCCCTAACTTTATCTCCCAGTTGTTCAACCTGTGCTGTAACTCTGTTGATCTCATTCCTGATCTTATCCATCCTTATCCACCAGCAGACTAAATGACAGCTCTGTTCATCAGGCAGTCAGGATGCTAAACTCTCTGCCTGCTCTGCCCTCCCTCCCACTTGTACTGCCTTAATCACAAAAAACTTTCACACACCACCACACAACACAAAGATTTTAACACTGGACTCTGTGTCATCAAAACGGGTTATTCACTCAACTCACGGTCATGTGCTCATTCAGTTTGCACTACTTCTTATATTTGCACTAATGTTTGTATTACATTACTGCCTATAGTCATACTACTGTTTACATTCACTGTTTACATTTATTACTACTGTTTTCATTCAATACTACTGTTTACATTTATTACTACTGTTTACATTTACACTACTTTTTATATCTACACTACTGCTGATATATATATATATATATATATATATTTATATATAAATATATAAATAGTTGTATATNATATATATATAATATATATTTATATATATATATATATTATATATATATATATATATTTTTTTTTTACTAGCCTTATTGCATATGCCACTTTACCTCTATACCAATATCAACTACCTCATACATATACTGTGTACATAAACTTCATATGCTGCTTTGTCACTCTATTACAAATGTCAATGCCAGAACTTTCATTTTATTTTATAGATATACTTTTTACACTTTTATACTACTATGCAAAAAACTCAGGACAGTATTACACTTTTGTTATTTCATTTTATGCTTATGTTTATTAAATGTTTAGTGTTTTAGTGTTGGTGTAACTTTTCATACTTTCATACTACTACTATGCAAAAACTACTATGCAAAAACTCAGGACAGTATTACACTTTTATTATTTCATTTTATGCTTATGTTTATTAAATGTTTTAGTGTTTAAATGTTTACTGTTGCACCGAGGGACAGAGAGAAATGCAATTTCAATCCTGTGTATGTCCTGTACATATTGCAGTTTTGACAATAAAGTTGACTTTGACTTTGACTTTTGACTTGTCACTCCTAAGGAGAACCTCAGCATCTTCATTTCTGCTACTTCCAGTTCTTTCTCCTGTCTTTTTGTCAATGACACTGTCTCCAGACCATACAACACAGCTGGTCTCACCACTGTCTTGTAAACTTTTCCTTTGACCTTTGCTGACACCTTTTTGTCACAAATCACTCCTGAAACTTTTCTCCATCCGCTCCATCCTGCCTGGACTCTCTTTTTCACCTCTTTACCACATTCCCCATTTTCCTGGACAGTGGACCCCAAGTACTTGAAGTCCTGCACCTTTGTGACCTCTGCTCCTTGTAGCCTCACTGTTCCACCAGCCTCCCTCTCATTCACACACATGTACTCTGTCTTACTACGGCTGACTTTCATTCCTCTTCTTTCAAGTGCATACCTCCACCTCTCCAAGTTCTCTTCCACCTGTTCCCTGTTCTCACCACAGATCACAATGTCATCTGCAAACATCATAGTCCATGGGGATTCCTGCCTGACCTCATCTGTTAGTCGGTCCATCACCAGAGCAAACAAGAAGGGGCTCAGAGCCGATCCTTGATGCACTCCCACCTCCACCTTGAAGCTATCTGTCACTCCTACAGCACATCTCACCACTGTCCTGCTGTCTTCATACATGTCCTGTACCAGTCTAACATACTTTTCTGCCACTCCAGATTTCCTCATGCAATACCACACCTCCTCTCTTGGCACCCTGTCATATGCTTTTTCTAAATCCACAAACACACAATGGAGTTCTTTCTGACCCTCTCTGTACTTCTCTATCAACATCCTCAAAGCAAAGATGGCATCTGTGGTGCTCTTTCTTGGCATGAAACCATACTGCTGCTCACAGATAGTCACCTCTTGTCTAAGCCTTCCTTCCACAACTCTCTCCCAGATCTTCATCGTGTGGCTCATCAACTTAATTCCCCTGTAGTTGCTACAACTCTGTACATCACCCTTGTTCTTAAAAATGGGAACCAGCACACTTCTTCTCCATTCCTCAGGCATTTTCTCACCCTCAAATATTCCATTAAATATTTGAGTCAAAAACTTCACTGCCATCTCTCCAAGACATTTCCAAACCTCCAGTTTACATTGTTGCCTCTAAAATGCACATAATAATAATAATAATATATTTTTTAATTAATATTGTTATTATTCATTTATATGAACCTTTTAATAAAGACCTTTTAACTGAGTTGTCTACTATCAAGTGTAAAAGTTACACCAACACAAGTTGCCATCAGGCGTGTGTGTTTCCAGCATGTTACCTTGACAGTCAGGTTGGCCCAGGGTACAGCAGAGGCTGTGATGTTTCTCTCGCTCCACAACCCTAACGTTTTATTACTGGGATTATCAGGCTCCGCACACCTACAGCTGCACACATGAACAATAACCTGATGACATTACATGCATCCTTTAATCATAGAAGCACCTTCTGGTTATAATAAATATGACAGAAATGAAAAATGCTCAACGTTACAATTGTACAAACTAACATGAGATGAGTTTTTGTTACTCACTACGCCAGCGTGAGTTTGTCCAGATCGCTGTTTTTGTGATAAGGGTACAGTTCTCCCAGGTGGAACAGTTTCTCCAGGGCCTCGTAGATGAAAATGAGGCAGATGAGGGCGGCGAAGGCCTCCTCTGTGAACCGAGTGATGTAGCAAACCAGAGAGCTGGCATCTGTGGCGACTAACACCAAACACAGCAGGGCCGTCCACAGGCCGATGCAGGCCCGCAGAGACAAGTAGGACAGGTTGTAGTCTCTGAGAAGAGAGGAAAGAATCAGTGAGGGAAAACGATCTGGTAGTGGGTGGAATGACAGAAAGTTATTCAAATCTGTACGTACTTGCAGAATTTGAAGAGGATTTTCTCAAAAACCAGTACAGGACCTGTGCTGCCCAGAATGGTGAGAGGCTGACCAGCAAACAGCGAGTAGGCCACTCCAGTCATGGACGCACCGAGTAAGGACTCTATGGCGCTCTGAAACAATGGGTGGAACAAACCGCTTAATTTTATTCGTTACATCTCTGCTGCATTTTCAGAAAACACAATATTGTACATGTGTCTCCGTGTCTTACAATTCGTCCTTCTGTGGCCTCTCCCAGCAGCCCCCCGAAGGTGATGACCGGAGACATGCAGGCACAGTAGAGGAAGAGGAACGAGGCCAAACACTGGAGGCTGAGACCGTCTTTAAAGTCGCTCAAATAGAACGGAGCTTTCCTCTTAATGTCCAGGATCAGGCCACCAAACAACCTGAGCACAGAAAACCATGTTTAGAGGAGACGAGTATCCTTCAGCGGTCGTAGTTTATACTTTAATCAGGAAGAGAACATGTTTTAGTTTTTTTTTGTTTTTTACCCAGAGTGCTTTTTGACTTAGATAGAGATGCCCCACTCCCCTCAGGACGGAGGTTGAGGAGCATCAAATGTAGAACCACTAGACTGAGGAACAGCTTCTACCCTGAGGCTGTTAGACTCATGAATAAATAAAAATAAAATAAAAAATAAACACTGCAAAATATCACATCATGCTGATGCTGATCTGTTTTCTTGTTGCTGTGTTCATCTGTGTTCATCTGTGACCATCTGCTCATACAAACTCATGTTCGTGCTGCTGTTTATTTCCACTATATTAGGCTTAGTGTATTACTAGTTGATGTTTTTCTTAGTTAATTCTAGATGTTATTACTGTTTTTCTCTTGCATTTGTTGTTGGATGTAACTGGGACCCCGTGTACATAATCTCGTTTTCATCACATGTACCACATGCGGTGCAAATGACAATAAAGACTCTCTGACTCTCTGACTCTCTGACTCTGAGATCAGGAACTGTATGATGTTTTCATCTATCAAACACAAAATCAAACAAATGTAAGGGCCTTTTTTGTGTGTGAATATTTTAGTCCTGGTTTTACCAATACAGCTAATAAAACAAATATGCCAGTGTCCCCATAGTTGAAGAATTTGAGCATTGAATGTTTGTAGTTTACAAGAGGATTGTTTAATTGAACTGGAATTGAAGAGGGAACGCAGGTAAAATTTAATGTTTTTGGTGCAAGATATTAAAGTAGGAACTAGGAAGGAGTTACACTGTGTGCATTTGAATAGGAGTACCAGTTTATTCTTGCCCAAGGTGGCAAGTGGAGGGAGAAATTTGATCCATTGCCAGGTGCAACGGCAGAGCCAGTGGGTTGCCAATGGTGGCCTTGGCCACCATAGAATAATCTTTGACCATCCCACTGCCCACCCCAATCATTTGAGGAAACTACTTTTAAGCAAAAACTAGAAAAAAGTTTCCTAAAATGATAGTGGTGGCCAGTTTACATATACAAGTACATATATACAGTACATATGTATATATATATATATACATATACATTTAGATATGATATATATATACATATACAGTATATGTATATAATATATATATATATATATACTGTATATATAT
>JBBPBX010054489.1:0-23449 GCA_038048925.1 Garcialebias charrua | reverse complement strand
ACAACATGTTCATATACGAAATGTATCCTGTTGGAGTTATTTGAAATAAAATTCAATGTTTTATAGACATAAATGTGTCAACCTACGTCCATTATTTTCTACTTTGTTTCACATATTATCAATTCTATCAAAAACCACAAAGCTGATATTTTTCAAAAAAATCTAGTGTGATCACAACATGTTCATATACGAAATGTATCCTGTTGGAGTTATTTGAAATAAAATTCAATGTTTTATAGACATAAATGTGTCAACCTACGTCCATTATTTTCTACTTTGTTTCACATATTATCAATTCTATCAAAAACCACAAAGCTGATATTTTTCAAAAAAATCTAGTGTGATCACAACATATTCATACACGAAATGTATCCTGTTGGAGTTATTTGAAATAAAATTCGAATTTTTATAATTTATTTTCGTTGTGCAAACACAGGTTTTGGAAAAAGTCAAAGCGAAACTACTTTAAATGCAGCACATTTGACCATACGTGACAATATTAAAGCGTGGTTAAGCTCAGGAGCCCTCGTACTATTAAAGTCAGCTATGAAATATATTTTATATCTGTTCATTGAGCTACATTTAAAGACATAAAGCCGCCCGCGCGCCGCGTGTTACTCGTGGCGAAACTACTTTTTAAAATCGTGCAGTTTTGAGCAGTACGTGATTTTATTAAGGACACGTTCAGCTGAAGACCCATCTTTGCTATAAATTTAAAAAATAACAATTGTTTTTACCGTGTTATTCATGTAAAAGTCCTGCCGTGGTAGCTTCCCTCGCTTCCGTAAAAACAGCTCTCGTCTCCTCCTCCCTCCTTCCGGAGCGGGTGAGCTCGCTTCAGTACACCTCTGAAAGCAGCCCGAAAATCTCAGGAAATCTCGCGCGGCTCCGCTCGGAATAGCCGGTGGGAAAGGATGAAAGGGGGTCTCTGCGACGCACATATGACGTAACATCCGACCCGAGCCGACCGGTGGAAAAGGGGCATAAGATTCCAAATTTCTAAAACTCATGGTGCGGCCCTGGGTTTGGTTCCCAGACGTTTCACACCTGATGAGAACAGAGGAGCCTCGTTTGTGAATAACAAGACTTTGCGAGGTCCCTGCTATTGTGTGAGGTGTGACTTGTCAATTTACATAGAGTAGGATGTGTGTGTGTTTTCTGTAAGCTCTGTTTTCACACACTGAACTTTGAATGGGTCACAGGTATGTGTTATCCCAAGTATGTGTGGGTGTTAGCTTCCAATTTACATATGTTGGTGCGTGTCAGTGGCTTATCCTGTTTATAACTTCTCACACTAGCCGTGTTTCCATCAAGGTTTCTTGATGCGCATTTTGAAGTATCTCATCAGAAAAGCTGAATGGAAATGGCACGATTCAAATTAACTTCCTCTAATTTGCAAAAAAGTTGATACGCTCGCTTGAGATAGTTTTTGGGGTTTTCAAATCAGAGCCGATGCGCAAAACGACGGATGGAAACCGATTTGCTGACTCAGTTCTGACGTAGCGAACATTTACGTCACGTGACTTCATCTCCGGACAACATGTAACATCGCTAAAACTAGTTGGCATGACAGAATAAATACAACTTGCCCGATAGCAACACATACCTGAAATATTCTCTCCATTTTGCCGAGATGTGTGGTCGGGTCCTGTTTTCAACCGCTACTTCCTGTTTACTGTAGACATGCGTAACGCTGACGTCTGACGTAATGACGCTTTGCGTGGCCTGGTGGATGCGCTTCAAGCCAGTTGATGGAAACACTTCTGATTCGCATTAATTTGTATTTACATTTTTGCGAAATTTCAAAAATTCGCTCAAAATTCGAATTGAAAATACAGTAGATGGAAACACGATTACAGTCGGCTCACTGAATTGATAAAGCTCCTCAGATGAGAAGCGAAACATCTTTCTGTTACAAATAAAGTCCAGTTGTTCTGTATTGAACGCCTTTTTTGATTTGATCATATCCTGGACGACTGAGAATCTTCACCAGGATAGATCAACCTGAGTTTTAAACCGGGTCTTTGGGACCTTTAGGAGGTTCAGCACTGAAGACTGAAGGGTGTGGGCTGAAGACAAATTTTTAGTGATGTACTGGGGTCCTGTCCATTTAAAGCTCTAAAAGTCTAGATTATTATTATTTTTAATTAATTCTAATTTCCAACAGTTAACCAATGTAGAAAAGATAAAACCAGTATAATGTGCGAGTCCGACCTTCTATTATTTCCTGTTAAAAGCCTTGCAGCAGCGTTCTAAACCAACTGGAGTCAAGTGACAGCAGATTTGTTAAAACAAGTAAAAAGGGAATTACAATACCGTAATCTTTACGAGAAGAAATTAAAGCAGAAATAGTCATCTTCAGTTCAGATTTGCATAACATTGCCCTCCATTTAGAAATATTTCTCAGATGATAAAAGTGATTTTTGTTACCAAAAGTCTTGAATGTTTGTCCAAAGACAAACTGGTCAAACAGAACACCAAGGTTTCAGGCTCTTCTGAGAAGATGAGCCCAGAAAACCGAGGTATTTGCTTGAGCCAAGGGACTTTCTGTTCAGGAGTAATGATCAGG
Source organism: Garcialebias charrua (assembly GCA_038048925.1). Lineage (NCBI taxonomy): Eukaryota > Metazoa > Chordata > Actinopteri > Cyprinodontiformes > Rivulidae > Garcialebias > Garcialebias charrua. The sequence continues at coordinate 20,880 of JBBPBX010054489.1, read as the reverse complement.
GTTTTAGTCTTCCTAGAATTTACCTGAAAACAATTGTTAGTTTGCCATGCCTTAATATTGTAAATTTAGTAATTCAGCTAACTTGTGTAATTCTGAATCACAGAACGAACAGTACAGTTGAATTTGATCAGCATACAATTGGTAAGACACATTATTGAAGCTACTGATAATCTTTACAAGGGGGTTAATGTATAAAAGGAACAGAATAGGACCTAATAGTGTACACTGATGGACACCATACAATAACTGATTGATTTTGGATTATGTTATTCACAAACATGGAAAAGGTTTTGTTGCTCAGATGAGTATTAAACCACTTATGAACAGTTCCAGCAATTCCAAACTCATTTTACAGTCAATATTCTCTGATTATTGTGGTTGAATTTGTCAAAAGCTGAAGATAGATCCAATAAAATTAATACATTGCACTGACCAGAGTCTGCAAACATCCATATATTACTAGACTTAACAATGCAGTTTGGGTTGAGTACATTTAGCAAAAATCAGACTGAAATTTATCCAGAATAGTATTGCTTTGCAAGTAAAATTGTAAAGGTGCTTTTAGTAAGAATTTAAAATGTTCCTTCTTTGTTAGATTATTCGTAGCTGTTTAGATTTCTATGTGTTAAGCTGGAATGGTGAGAAATTGTTGCAGAGCAAGTGAGGCTCTGTGGGCAGTAATGTTATTCTTTGCCCCTTTGTCTACAGGTGGAGTTGTTTGTGCTTCAACATGGAAGTCGTCATCCGTTTACAGGGACTAAGTGGCATAGCAGAATCTGGGGATGTTCGCAGGTTCTTCACTGGCCTCCATATCCCAGACGGAGGTGTGCATATAATTGGTGGGAAACGAGAAGAAGCTTTCATTATCTTTGCTTCTGATGAAGATGCGAGAAGAGCCATGACACGTTCAGGGGGATGCATCATGGATAAACCCATAACCTTGCTGCTGAGCAGCAAAACAGAGATGCAGAAAATAATTGAAAGAACGGCCCAACATGTTGAGCTGGATCAACAGAACGTCTTTGATGATGATGCTGGACGTGCACAAAGATATGTGTACCCAGAGGTGGGCCCAGGATCCAGTGGTCAATCAGGTTATAGCCCTGACTCCAGACATCGGAGGTCTTCACAAATTGAAGAGTTCTGTGGTGTATTTCTCAAAGGTCTGCCATATATGGTGACTGAGGATCAAGTTTGTAATTTTTTTTCTGATCTAAACATAGAAACAATTCTGCTGTTAAAACACCCGGATGGACGATTGAACGGAATGGGCTTTGTTAAATTAGCAACACGGCAGGATGTAGTCCAGGCCTTAAGGAGGGATGGGCAATGCATTGGAACAAGGTACATTGATGTTAGGAGAACATATTCCCATCAATGGTTTAATGCTGTGGCGAAAATGCGACTTATTGAAAACACGTCTGAGGATGTCCACATACCGAGGAGCAACAAAACTGACTACCTTCGAAAGTGGAACTCACCTGGTTTCAGCCAAACAAATCCACAACGTGATAGGTCACGATCACCTGTGTCCCAGAGGGCTAATTCTCCATCTACCGGTAATAAAGAATACTGTGTGATGTTGGAGAATCTGTCTTTTTCAGCAGAAATGGAACATGTGAAACTGCTTTTTCCTGATGCAAACCTCAAAAATGACCAGATCCTATTCTTAACAGACAAGTATGGACAAAGAACTAGATCTGCATTAGTACTCTTCCGGAGCCGCCGAGACTTAAGCGAAGCCTTAAGTCCTGAGAGAAAACAGTTATGGCATCAAAGCATTTCTGCACGTCCCATCTCAAGAGACGACATGGTCAAGCTTGTGGGTTCTCAAAATGAGAACGTCAGACCTTCTGGAAACTTGGAAAGGTCTGATTACCAGGAAGGACCTTCATCTTACCCCAGGAAGTCGTATGACACCGAGAAATCATGTGTGTTCGTGAGGTACCTCCCATTTGATGTGAGGAAAGTTGAGATCCTCAGCTTTTTCCGTGGGTTTAATGTCACAGAGGACAGAGTTCATGTTCTGCATGACCACAGTGGTGCAAAGGTTGGACAGGCTTTGGTTGTCTTTGGGTCTGAGGCAGAGGCTATGGAGACACTCAGTCTCAATGGACGTGAGTTTCTTGGTTGTGAAGTGATGATTAATTGTATCACACGTTCTCAGATGAAACAGTTGGTTGATGAGATGCTTAAGGGGAGTGAACCAATGCCAAGAGAGGCGCAGTACTCGGGGAGGAGCAGCAAGGCGTCTTTTCCACCTGATAACTCTTCTTACCCTGATGCAAGCATTGCTCGGGATCGTAATATGCCAATGGCTAATATGGGGGATCGCTTCCATGGCGGTTACAACAATGAACCTCGTGCAGTGAGATCCCATTCTCCACAATACAAGGGCAATGGTGCTGATGATCATTTTGGTCCTCCAGCACAGCATTTGGATAGTCCTACCTGTGTGCAGATGATTAACTTACCATTCAAAATTAAATGTGAAGAAATCTATGATTTCTGCCACGGGTACCGCATCGTACCTGGATCTGTCTCACTTGAGTATGAACGAAGCGGAGCACCCAAAGGTTCTGCTACTTTGTTATTTGAATCTTGTCAGGAGGCTTTAAGTGCAGTTCAGGAACTAAGTGGAAGACCAATAGGTTTGAGAAAAATCCAGCTGTTCCTTGCTTGAAGGATGAATTTCCTTTCATTGATTTGCCAAGTCATCGTACCGCTTTAGGGTGTATGTGTACTTATGAATGAAACAAAGGTTGTGTAACTACATCTAGTCAGTGTTTGGAGTTTGGGTTCATGGTTCATGTTTTTTTTTAAATCTTTCGTTTTTTTGTTTGACTTTTTTCCCGTTTATGCATTTTTATATCCGTAGTGTGGTAGGCAAAGTAAATCTACTTTTTATTTGTACATGTAAATTTGTACAGTATTGTGACTTGTTGATGGTCACGGGGTTCCTCCATCCTCTGAAAAAGTCTGCAATCGTCCCCTTGTAAAACATCAAGCGCATTCAGACGTCAGGTCCATACGGAGTTGTCGGAAATGAACGTCTGCTCCAGAGCTGCTGCTGCACCTCAGCTTTGGCATGGGGCAATGATGGTCCCACCGAGCTGCTAGCATGTGCTCAGACGTCCTGAAACAAGAGTCTGAGGAGAAGAGGAAGCCAATAACCCATAATGTTAATGGGTTTAACAGACCCGTCACTAATAAAATGGATATTTGGATTTGTTTGCATGGTTCTGAACTTTATTTTCATTGAACAAATTATTCCAGTGAAGCTCTGAGTGTTGCTGCTGTTGACAGAATCACATGATGTGGAGACACAGCTGGCGCCAACAATGGAGAGAGAAACCATTCAAGTTAAAATGAAAAGTCTTAGAACCAACAAGCAAAGTAATAAAGAGGCACAGGTCAACTGTGAAATAATACATATGTGTGAAGATCTCTCATTTTTATGACAAAAGAAACACAACCTGGTTGTTTTGATGCCCATCAACAATTCATCATTATAAAATATAAAATCAACTTTAAACAAAAAGAAGCCAGAATTGGATTACATTCTCCAGTTTGGTCGTTCTTAAGATCTATTGAATGCAATTCAGAAATGTGGGTCCGCATTAAATGTAAACAAAACACTCGTATAGTCCGCTGAACCTAATCTGTGTATGTAAACGAATATAAATGGTTAATTTAACATTTACCTTATTTTCAGTCACTTCAACCGTTTTTGTAGTTAATTGCATGTACAAACCGGATTCCAAGAAAGTTGGGACACTAAACAAATTGTGAATAAAAACTGAAAGCAAATGATGTGGAGATGGCAAATGTCAATATTTTATTCGTAATAGAACATAGATGACGGATCAAAAGTTTAATCTGAGTATATGTAACATTTTAAAGGAAAAATATGTTGATTCCAGTGACATGCGGTCAGGGGAGGCAAGTGAGGCCACGCCTCACCTGTCACCATGGAAAGAAAAAAATGCAAATTGAAAAAATACATGTAATTGTATTTTTCCTTTGATTTGTACTATAAACTTATTTTACTAAAAACTAAACCAGTTTTAAGTTCTTTTTTATTCAAAATCACCGATTTTTCTTATTTAGCGTTCAAATACTGAGATGAGACGTCCACAGAGAGGCACCGGCTTCTTCGTTTAACCGATTGCGCAATCACCCGGCTGACGTGCTGCATGCTGCCTTTTCTGTCGCTATTAAAATGTCCAAATACTTTTGCAATATAAACTACATTTCTATAGTTTAGCTGGTGAATATAATGTCTAGATTTTTTGTCTAAAACTGTATGTGCGCTGAGCGATCATAAAACAGCTGTGAAGGTGCCCAGTTACATCCACACACACACACGTGGCCAGCCTCGTGGAGGCGGGGCTAGTGAGTCCAGGGTTCTGCTTGAGCCTGGCGCTGCAGGAGGAAGTGACAGTGCTTAAGTAACAGAGCAAAAAGAGTCAACTTTTCACAATCTACAAATATCTAGAACATTAAACACTTAAAGGTTCAGTCTGCAGTTTTTGGTAGAACGCAGCATTTAGGAAAATTTTGAACACAGAGACGTTTCTGGTCCCTCCCCACTCAGAGCCTTATATGGCTCAGCTTGCTCTTGCTGTCGGTGAAATTCAGCTCTGCTTCCGAATGCTCCGCCTCCACTACATTTCCTGTCAGCAGCTGCGAAGTTCTGTGATTATATGTTAATAAAACGTTAAAAAAAATAAAAACGGAGCGCTGGTCCAGCACACCAGAACACCAGGAAATCTGCAGAGCCGCGCGCAGCCACGTTGAACCCGAGTTTAATTTGCTCGTGACAAATTCATTTCCTCAATGTTTCTGTCATGACTCAGCGGAGGATGAAGCGATCAATTGACTTGGCAAAAAAACAAAAGTCCAGATCAGGGATGAAGAAGGGGAATTTAATACATTTGTGTCACATACAAAACAGTTTTGCATCGCTTTGCAATTATTTCAACGAGAACCTACGCGGCCGGGCTGCGGGATGGGGGGGGGGTGGGTTAGGAGCGTGAGAAGCTCTGTTTTTATTGGCTGGTTAAAAACTCTGTTTTTATTGGCTGGTTAACGGTGGGTCACTGGGCTTTTTTGAAATTCTTATTTACCACCTGGAGAAGCAAGGGGACTATAGTTTTTTTTTCAGAGATTACTTTGTCTAACATCAGCCTGTCAGGAGATAGTGACAGAGTGAAGAAATATGTTAAATTATATATTTTTAGACAACTTAACAGACTGCACTACATAACTGCAGACTGCACCTTTAACTAAAAGTTTTAGTATTTTGTTAACAATTTAGTTTTGATCATTTTTTTAAACATAAGCACAGAGTTTACATTTTAACATGATTTCCCAAAACATTCCACAATTCAACTCCCTGTATTGAAATAAACCGTCCCTTCAAACTAGTCCTATACCTTGGCTTTGCAAAAATGTCAGTTCCCTTTAGACTAGCAGCTTTCTCTCTTAACAAAATACATTTGAACATTTGAGGGTTCTATTACTAACAAAATATTATAGTCCACCAAATCATAAAACTTCAGTACTTTGAGTTGTTTAAATAATATATTAGATGGATGACAGTAAGGCTTTCTTGTAATAATTCTCACAGCTCTTTTCTGTAAAATAAAAATAGATTTTGTTATAGTTTAATTTAATTTATAAGTAAAGGTTAATTTATAAGTAAAGGTAAGACTAAAAGAATGTTTTCTCCAAATTAAATGTGCTTTTTTGTGTGCTACAGTTTAAAGATTGCTAATATGAGATTTTAAACACAACCCGTTAACTGCTGCCAATCAAATGGCGAATAAACTACTCTGTAGGGTTCATATTATAAAAAGAAAATAATGCTATCCAAAGCGCCAGTGCTGGGTAGCGCTAATCCAAAAATTAGTTCCGCTATTTCTAAAGCACTTATTAATTTATTTAGGTCCGCAATTTCAAAAGCGCTTATGTATTAGCAATGCTAGCGGAAGCTAAATGCTAACACGCTAACGTGCAAATGGCGAACTACTTTTTTAAATCCAGCAGATTTGACCATTTCGTGAAACAGTTAAGCTCAGAAAAACCTTGTGCTATAAAGTCAGCTAAGAAATATATTTTTTCTCAGCAAAGAAATAATTGTTTTTTACCGTGTTTTGTTGTAAAGTCCTATGCTTCTGTGGCCGTCGCGGCCGCCATTTTGAACAGGGCAAATGGCGAACTACTTTTTTTAATCCAGCAGATTTGACCATTTCGTGAACCGGTTAAGCTCAGAAAAACCTTGTGCTATAAAGTCAGCTAAGAAATATATTTTTTCTCAGCAAAGAAATAATTGTTTTTACCGTGTTTTGTTGTAAAGTCCTTTGCTTCTGTGGCCGTCGCCATTTTGAAGAGGGCAAATGAGGCGCTGACGCGTCGCGTAGGCCGCTGAGAAACATCCATAAGTTCACCCTCCATGTTAAAAACTCTTCGTCTGACTCTTCGAAAACAAGCAATAAGGCTGCAGAGTAACACACTGGCTGCTAACTGCTATAGAGAGAGCGCTCTCTCTAGCCAAGAGACTGAGGGGGACGCTTTTTTGTCACGGACCACATCCGGCGCTGACAGGATATGGTCTGTTAGCAGTCGTCCGGTTGATTTAAGAGCTCGTAAATAAGTTTTTTCGTTTTTACTGATAGATAATTAGTTATTAGCGGTACTGCATTTTAAATAAAAATAGCGCAAATCCGCTTATGAATTATAAAAGTTAGTCATCCGCTGTAACGCTGACAAATTGTTTAGGTCCGCTATAAGCGGATTAGCACTCCCTAGCGGTCTGGCACTCACCTTTGCAAAGCGCTGAAGAAGCTATGGCAGACAGAAGCCAAAACGAGGAGAACATTTTTTTGTCTGTTTTTTATTATACATGTGAAAAAAAAAAAACTGCACAGTGCCTCACCAGCCATGAACCTCACCGCACGTCACTGGTTGATTCAAAATTTCACAGTGTTAACAAATCCCAAAAAAGTTGAGACAAGTAGCAATAAGTGGCTGGAAAAAGGAAATTGAGCATATAACGAACAGCTGGAAGACCAATTAACACTAATTAGGTCAATTGACAACATGATTGGGTATAAAAAGAGCTTCTCAGAGTGTCAGTGTCTCTCAGAAGCCAAGATGGTAAGAGGATCACCAATTCCACCATTGTTGCGCAGAAAGATAGTGCAGCAATACCAGAATGGTGTTACCCAGCGTAAAATAGCAAAGACTTTTAAGTTATCATCATCAACCGTGCATAACATCATCAAAAGATTCAGAGAATCTGGAACAATCGCTGTGCGTAAGGGTCAAGGCCGTAAAACTCTACTGGATGCTCGTGATCTCCGGGCCCTTAAACGTCACTGCACCTCAAACAGGAATGCCACTGTCAAGGAAATAACAGAATGGGCTCAGGAATACTTCCAGAAAGCATTGTCAGTGAACACAATCCACTGTGCCATCCGCCATTGCCAGCTGAAACTACAGTGCAAAGAGGAAGCCATTTCTAAGCAAGCTCAGACGTTTGCACTGGGCCAGGGGGCATTTAAAATGGAGTGTGGCAAAATGAAGAATATTCTGTGGACAGATGAGTCATGATTTGAAGTTCTTTATGGAACACTGGGACACCATGTCATCCGGACCAGAGAGGACAAGGATAGCCCAAGTTGTTATCAACGCTCTGTTCAGAAGCCTGCATCACTGATGGTATGGGGTTGCATGAGTGCTTGTGGCATGGGCAGCTTGCATGTCTGGAATGGCACCATTAATGCAGAGAACTATGTTTTATTCCGGGTAGTGAAATGGCCAGCCTGCAGTCCAGATCTTTCACCTATAGAGAATAACGGTTGAATGAATGAATGAAAAAAAAAATTGGTGCATCAAAGAGGAAGGTGCAACAAAGAAGGCCCAAGACGATTGAACAGTTAGAGGCCTGTATTAGACATGAATGGGAGAGCATTCCTATTTCTAAACTTGAGAAACTGGTCTCCTCTGTCCCCAGACGTCTGTTGAGTGTTGTAAGAAGAAGGGGGGATGCCACACAGTGGTAAAAATGGACTTGTCCCAACTTTTTGGGGATTTGTTGACACCATGAAATTTTGAAACAACATATTTTTCCCTTAAAATGATACATTCTCTCAGTTTAAACTTTTGATCTGTGATTTGTGTTCTATTCTGAATAAAATATGTTGGCACCTCCACATCATTGCATTCAGTTTTCACAATTTGTTTAGTGTCCCAACGTTTTTAGAATTCGGTTTGTAGCATCTGGCAACCAGTCACTAAGGACACATAAGCTACATTTTAACACAATCTGCTGGTTTCCTTAGATAACTTTTATTAATTGGCTTTTTCATGTACATGATTGTTTTTGTGAGATGCCCTGCATCTTCTGTTGTGACTTGGCACAATATAAATAAACTGAAATTAACGGAATTTAATTTATCCAAAAATATTTTGTTGGGTTTTGTTTCTTTATATTTAATGTTTTTGACTTTTTACACCTTGTGCGGGACAAAACCAATTTGTTTCTTGTTGATTCTATTTTAACATTGTTTGTTGCTCATATAAAAAAATAAACAATATTTAGCCATTTTCAGTAAGTTTCTATGATTTTATCTTTGATCTTAGTCGATATTATTATTGATTTTATTTGATTTTATCACTTGTTTTATTTTGATCTTTGCTTTATTACACTTTGTAGCACTTTGAGATTTTTATTAATGAAAAGTGCATTATAAATGGAATTCATTATTTCTATTATTATTATTATTTTGATTGAATTAAATCCCTGTGAGAATTTTTACCACGATTCAGCTGCAAACAAAACAGGGAGCAGAGCTTGCCGCTCCTCAGACTGAAGGAGGGTTCTGGATAAAAGACGAAACGTTTCAACAAAGAATCCGTCCAGAGGGCCTGACTCAACCTTTTTAGATTTATCTACCTAACCCACACCCTGGATTATGGAGCATGCATCAAGGTGATATTATTTGCATCACGTGTTACATGAGGTGGAACGAAATTGTGTGCTCGAGGTCAGTTACATCCAAAAAATAGCAAAACGTATGCAATAATTTTTTTATAGTGTGTTTTAAACAGCAGCATGAACATCAGGAGACTGGTTATCAATTTGCCTTGGTCACAGACATGTATGATGATTTATTTTTGATGCTGAGGGAATTCTTAGATATCAAAAGCTTGCCAGAGTGACAAGTGTAGTCCAGATGTCAAAGTGTAGTTCTAAGTCACATTATTGTGCTTTGGGCAACGTCTGACTGAAACTGGGTAAAAGATGCATAAATAAAAACCCAGAACAACTCAGAATGTGTCCCATACGTTTTTATATTATTTTACATACATATTTGCATATACTGTACAGACATTAAAAAATAGTTTATTTTTGATGCTAAGGGAATTCTTAGATGTTATCAAAAGCTTGCCAGAGTGACAGATGTTTCAAGTGTAGTCCAGTCACATTATTGTGCTTTAGGCAACGTCTGGCTGAAACCGGGTAAAAGATACATAAAGAAAAACACAGAACAACTCAGAATATGTGTCCCATACGTTTTTTTATATTTTTACATATAGTGTATTTGCATATACTGTACAGTACCGGTACATGTACAGACATAAAAAAAAATCAAGGTTACGATGCTTTTACATCCCCAGTCAGGTAAATGGCAGTATGCAACCCATAATTCGCCACAAAGAAGAACCTCCCGCATGTATCATGTTTGCTACGTTACAAATACCCACGAAGAAGAAGGGGGTAAAGGAAAAATTCGAAGCTACGCTGATTTTAACTCAAGCCGGACCCATTTTGCAGCTTGTGCAGTTTCGATTTTGTTCAAGCATTTGTCCATTGTGTAAGTTCGTCCACTTTCCAATAGGCCATTTTATGTAAATATACTCAAAAGTGTTTCAGTCGAGGCTAACTGACGAACATAGAACCAGCTAAGGCTAAAGCGGAAAGCCAAGCCTACCGTGCCTTGTTAGCCATAAAGCTAACGTTAGCTTAGCGCAGTCCACATTCAGCCAGGGCGTTGCGGCTTTTTAAACACAGCGTGACTAATTTTAAACATGTTTTGGCCTAATTGTAGTTCTGTTTTCCAGCTATGGCTTCGTCGAGGTCACTCGTTTTTTTTTCTTCCACTTTGCGGTGAAAGCTAACGTAAGGCTACTCGTTTATAAGACGTTTTATGTAGTTGATTTATTCAACCTTAATTAAGAGAACTGTTTTCGACAGACAACATATAGAGTACAGACATCAAAACAAGCAATTAAAATATGTGGCCACTTGAGTGTGGTGGAAATGTTTTGTCAGTGGGTTTATAAGTCTGTACATGCGGAGCAGAGTGACGATAAGCTAACGTTAGCTTAGCGCATTTCACCGTCGGCTACTGCGTCGACGGTGTTTGCTATTAACATAGTTATGATTTCATTATAAATGTGGCATTTTGAGCACAGCATGACAGTTATTTTAAACAACATGTTTTGATTATAGTTTTGATTTCCAACTGAACGGTTTCATCGACAGCCCACGAGGTCACTCGGTTTTATCCTCCACTTCCTTTTGTTAGCTTTGCAGTTCATTCATTTTTGCAGTGAAGGCTAAATCAGTGTTGCCAGATGGAGTCCAGGTTTTGCAGCCCAAAAATCTGTTAAAGACCGCCAAAAACCCGCCCAATCAGAAAGTGTCACCACATAACATCCTCAAAGCAGGAAAAAAAAAAAAGTTTAATTAGGTCCTCTGGATGGGTTAAAAAATTGTAGAAACGTTTCCTCTTTTATCCAACAAGACCTTTTTTTTTTACTTCTGTATTTACAAAAAAAAATAAAGATTTTTTTTAATATACAGTATACTGTATGTATATACTGTATACAGTATGTGTGTATATATATATATATATATATATATAAATAAAATTCACACACACTCAATACCCCCAACTCCTGTAAAGATATATTGGTGTTTATATGTTCAATGTGATTAATCAAAACCAGTTAAATGTGATGGTAAAATGGTAAATGGAGCTTATTTATATAGCGCTTTCTAGCCCCCTGTGAGGAGCCCCAAAGNTATATATATATATATATATATGGTAATGGTAAATGGAGCTTATTTATATAGCGCTTTCTAGCCCCCTGTGAGGAGCCCCAAAGCGCTTTACAATACCAGCCATTTCATACACACATTCATACACCGGTAGTGGTAGCCTGCCTTGCAAGGCGCCATCCAGACCTACCAGGAGCAACTCGGGGTTAAGTGTCTTGCCCAGGGACACAACGACACATGGTGGGCGGACGCGGGATTCGAACCTCCAACCTTCCGAATGGGGGTCGACTGCCATTACCACTGTGCCACGGTCTCCCCCAATCATTGGTGATCATTGGTGCTCTTTATTAAGAAAATCAACACAACGCATTTCAGGATCTGATTAGACACATTAAATGTTTACTAATGAATATTTCTATATTTATCATCACAGTAATAGTGTTACACACGTGTCGTTGTGTCCTTGGGCAAGACACTTAACCCTGAGTTGCTCCCGGTAGGACTGGAAAGCACCTTGCATGGTAGTCTGCCGCTACCGGTGTATGAATGTGTGTAGCATTCAATGTGTGTAGCACTTTGAGATTTTCACTAATGAAAAGTGCGTTATAAATTGAATTAATTATTATTATTAGTTGTAAACACGCAAAATGTTGTTGGCTTAGTGTTTACCTATTATAGACACATTAAATGTTCACTAATGAATATTTATATTTATCATCACAATAATAGTGTTACACACGTTATTAGTTGTAAACACTCAAAATATTGTTGGCTTAATTTTTACCTATAACCTAAACATTTAAGGAGTTAACGTTTTTAATAATCACTTTAAAAGTTATAAATGTTGTCTTTGGTGCCTGTTTGTTTTCCAAATATATTAGTGTGTGTGAATGGCAGGCATTAACATAAAACACTTTGTAGAACGGTGCTTTATGAAGTTCAGTCCGTTTCCTTACACCAGTTGACCGGCAGTTCTGCCACATCCAATATGGCGGCCGCTCTGACGTACCGCCGCTACGGACCAGCCCACTCAACGAGGCATCCACTAAAACTGCCTCACCAGTTCTATGTTGTGATCGCCCTGGCAGATGACAATAGCCAATCAGTGATGGAGAAAGGTCAGAGGAGCTTTGCTATGAAATAATGATGAATGATTGTTTGAAATGTATTTAAAAGTTATCCCAGAAACCGCCGATCTGACTCCAAATCCGCCTAAATTATCCCCACCCGCCCAAAGCTATTTTTACCCCCAAAGTAGAGAATGAAAACCGCCCAAATGGCGGTAAACCGCCCAATCTGGCAACACTGGAAGGCTTACGTAAGGCTCTACCCATTTAAAGACGTTTTATTTGGTTATTTAACCTTTATACATGTAGTCTCGTTGAGTCATGAGGACACATTTAAGAGGAACCTGTTGTAGACATCAATTGAAATATGTGGCCACTTGACGAGTGTGGTGGAAATAATGTTTTGTCAGTGGGTTTATAAGTCGGTATATGCGGAGCAGTGACGATAATGGATTCTTCTGGTGCAGACGGCGCAGAAGCGGTTGGCTGGTGATGAATGTTCAAAACCTGATGGTTGAGTCTTATTTCTCAATTATTTGTTGGTAGCCATGTTTTGCGCTTTTTTTGGGAGCATGCCGTTAGACCTGCTATTTTTTTGACTATGCAGCAGTTGCTGCCATGTTAAATGCAAATCTTGCAGAGCACATGTGTAATTCAGCTTTCATCAAAAAAGGAGAAAAGCGTTCTTGTCATTTCTGTAATTACATCAGAGGTGCTTGTCAGATCTGGTATGCAAATACAGTACAGTACTGTAACCTGGGAGGTTGGGTAAGTTTGGAAACATTGGTGGAACCAGTGGATCTGCCTCCTTTTTTTCGTCAGAAACGTCGGTATACCTTATGGAACTGGTCAAATATATATATCTGGTCAAAACTGGAGGAAAGCTGTCCTGCAGAATGTGCTAACCACAAACAGAGTTTACACTGTGGAACTCATCCATAGAGGTGTGTAATATCGTCATTATCAGTGATTGTGAACGTTTGGATGAAGATTACTTGTTTTTTTTTGATGATGATTAAATGTTCGAATTGAACTTTCAGTATGGTAGATTAATAAGCTGCTGCTGGGTTTGTGCTGGCATAATAGTTTTATAGACATGCACCAACTGATCTGAATAAGCGTTATTTTCCAAACATCTGTTGCTAAAATGGTTTAAGTCAGTCATACTTGTACAGCGTATGCTATGCATTCAATGCATATCTGGTGCTGAGCATTTACTTCCAGTAAATGTTCATTTGCAAATGAGCTTAAAACACTCTTTTTCTCAGAACATATTATGTTTTATAATAGTCATCTACAATTCCTATTTTAGGTATTTGTCCTTGGGTGTCTTGAAAGGCGCTTTTAAATAAAATTATTATTATTATTATCATTATTTTTTATTTTTTTTGCTTCATAATGTGCTACATCACATTAATAACTCAGTTAGGTTGAGTCTACAGTCGGTTTCCCACTTCACCAAAGGTGGTTGGTTTCATTGTTTTCCAACTGGTGGCCTCAGGGCAAGAGCTGGCCCATAACTTTATTCCATGTCCCTTGCTAAGTGTCAAATTATGCTCTATTTCATACAGCAGTTAAAGGTCCACTGACATGATTTTTTTACTATTCATAAAATTGCTCAATATATAAATTTTTTATCATTTAAATATGTTCGTTTTTGCAAACAAAATGATAAATCATTTTAATTTTGCTTTAAAAGTGATTTTGAACTTCAAGCCGTGTTTAATCATGGGAAATCCGATTACACACGAACGCACCATCTGTGACGTAGTGTGAGGCAGAGCTCTGGGCTTGTCACAGTGCGCAGGTGTGAGCAGCTCGACATGAAGGTAAGTCTGATACAGCATCAGACCTAAATTAGATCCTGTTGTTTCTTGTTCCATCACCCAAACTATTTTCTGCTTCCCAAAATGAAGACAAATAGCTCAAATCTTCACATAGATTGCTAAATTCGTCCAGTTTTAAATTGTCCGCTATTAAAGACACCACAGCCCTCTGCCCAGTGTGACATCACATATGGTGCGTTCGAGTGTAATCGGATTTCCCATGATTAAACACGGCTTGAAGTTCAAAATCACTTTTAAAGCAAAATTAAAGTGATTTATCATTTTGTTTGCAAAAACAAACATATTTAAATGATAATATATATATATATATATATTGAGCAATTTTATGAATAGTAAAAAATTCATGTCAGTGGACCTTTAAAATGTTTCAACCAGGAAGGTCTTTGGGATTACAATCTTCTTCATCATCTTCTTGTGGCTTTTTCCTCTTCAGGGATCACCACATATCTCACTCTGTCCTCTGCAGCCTCTGTCCTCACTCCAACTACCTCCATATCTTCTAACAGTGTTTCTCCTCTGTGGCTTTCCTCGTTGTCTTTTTTCCTGGCAGCTGCATTTCTAATGCCTCTTTTCCACCGCTCGGCTCGGCTCGGGTTGGATCGGCTCAGTTCGGGTCGGGTCACATCTATGTTCTGTTTCCACAGCTTTTTTGTACCCCTTCTGTGGGCGGGGTCCAGAATCCTACTCGTCTTACCACATGGTGGCAGTAGTGTTCCTCAAGCTATTTACTACAGTACTAGCCACCACTAGAAGAAGAACACAATAAAGACTTTGTATCACATATTATCAATTCTATCAAAAACCACATAGCTGATATTTTTCAAAAAAATCTAGTGTGATCACAACATGTTCATATACGAAATGTATCCTGTTGGAGTTATTTGAAATAAAATTCAATGTTTTATAGACATAAATGTGTCAACCTACGTCCATTATTTTCTCCCTTCTACTTTGTATCACATATTATCAATTCTATCAAAAACCACATAGCTGATATTTTTCAAAAAAATCTAGTGTGATCACAACATGTTCATATACGAAATGTATCCTGTTGGAGTTATTTGAAATAAAATTCGAATTTTTATAATTTATTTTCGTTGTGCAAACACAGGTTTTGGAAAAAGTCAAAGCGAAACTACTTTAAATGCAGCATATTTGACCACTACGTGACAATATTAAAGCGTGGTTAAGCTCAGGAGCCCTCGTACTATTAAAGTCAGCTATGAAATATATTTTATATCTGTTCATTGAGCTACATTTAAAGACATAAAGCCGCCCGCGCGCCGCGTGTTGCTCGTGGCGAAACTACTTTTTAAAATCGTGCAGTTTTGAGCAGTACGTGATTTTATTAAGGACACGTTCAGCTGAAGACCCATCTTTGCTATAAATTTAAAAAATAATAATTGTTTTTACCGTGTTTATCATGTAAAAGTCCTGCAGTGATCGCGTCCCTCGCTTCCGTGAAAACAGCTCTCGTCTCCTCCTTCCTACTTCCGGAGCGGGTGAGCTCGCTTCAGTACACCTCTGAAACCAGCCCGAAAATCTCAGGAAATCTCGCGCGGCTCCGCTCGGAATATCCGGTGGGAAAGGATGAAAGGGGGTCTCTGCGACGCACATATGACGTAACATCCGACCCGAGCCGACCGGTGGAAAAGGGGCATAAGTTCCTTCTGCTGATAGACCCACTGTCCCTAGTCTGGATGTGTCCAAACCATCTCAGTCTGGCCTCTCTAACCCACTCCTACTCAGCCCCAACTCTGCTTCGCTCGCCACGGAAAGATCTCTATTCCTCCAGTACTTTTTAGATGATTTGAGGCTGATTCAGCCCCTTTTTTATCCCTGCTTCTCTGGTAGGACCGTTAGGGCTTGGCTGGCACCTAATGTGATGTTAGAACACTGTCAGTCACTGATTGGTCAGGGGGAGGAGTCACTTGATCTATCTCAAAAATTTTCCCCTATCCGCCATTTGCAATTTTTCGGAACTCGGGAGTAGTGGCTGATCTACTTTTAATATTTTAAAAACACTAATGACAACACTGTGTTTAATGCTGAAGTCCAGGCGTTTTTTGTGTTTGGTGATCGACAACAAAATTTGCGCGAAGTTGTCACTGCGGAGAATCATAAGAGCTGCCGACCCATTGAAGCACAGGAGGCCAGGACCCGGACCTCGGCTTTGTGAGCTCATAGTCCGGATTCTGAGCCCTGGCAGGCGTGAGTACCGGGACAGAGGGTGGGAACTTTTTTTTTTTTTTTTAAGATTTTATGTATAAATTTTATTTTTTTATCAGTGAAGATTAAAAATAAACAAACGGTTCCAGCTTTATCATGAAATCCTGTTTTTATGGGGTGTAACGGTACGCTAAAATCACATTTTGGTTTGATTCAATTACAAGGAGGGCTCGGCTCTGTTAATTTTCAGTACGAAAAAAGACAAAGACTTACAAAATGTTTACAGGTGGTCCCCGACTTACGAGCGAGTTCCGTACCTCCGAGTATCTCGTAACATGAAAATCTAGTAAGTCCGTACTGACCTTCTTTATATAACACATGAGCCGCCACTGAACACTTACATGTAGGTAATTACATGTAATGTAGGCATTTCAACTATCCTAACACTTTAAAACAATTTAAAAAATTTTATAAAAAATATAAAAAATTAATTTCTTACTTTGAGCGGCAGCTTCTCTCGTCTGTTTGCCTGTCCAGCTGTTAGCTCCGCTGCGTTACGTCCGAGCTTCACAGCTTGCTTCAGCACCACGCAGTTTAAACTGTTTACAGGAAGGACTGTTAGAATTAGGGCTGAACGATTTAGGAAAATAATCTAATCGCGATTTTTTTTCTATAAATTGCGATTGCAATTTAAAATGCGATTATTTTTACTGGTTCTGTATTAATTCATATCACTAACGACACAACTGTTTTTTTTTTAAAATCAGATAATTAATGCGCTTTTTCACGCAGAACATTAGCTTGTTGAGCTAGCTGCTAACCGGGCACCGTCAAAACAGACCCAGTCACATGACCAGCTCGCGCTCTGTTTATCTCCCGCGGCCTCGGTGTTTCAGCCTCTAAGCTCAGATACACGTTTACATGGGCTAACTTACCTGATTTATAACTTTTATGACTTCTGTCGAGCCTGAAGCAACTGTGTTGGAGCGCACGGCCTCCTCCCTGCTCTGCTCTGTTTTGCTCCGCTCAGAGCTGCGCGCGGCCAGTCGGCTCACTCCCAAGTCACGTGACCAGTCAAATCGCAGCCCGTGCGATTAGTGAATCGCGTTTTAACATATCGCGAGATAATCGCAAATGCAATTAATCGTGCAACCTTACTGTGCGTACATATTCCCGTTGTACCTTGGTGCAATGTCAATAAAGATATTCTGATTCAGATTAGGGGTTGAACAAGTACATAATTTTTAAACTCGACATTAACAAAATAAAGCTAGAGTAGAACTCGAGTAGTTGATGATGTCATAGGATCTTAAAGGTGCAGTCTGCAGTTTCTGTAGAACGCAGCGCTTAGAAAAAATTTCAATAGGGAAAGCATTCTGATCCCTCCCCCTCAGAGCCATATATGGCTCTGCTCCCCCTTGCTCTGCTGAAATTCAAATTCAAGCTCTGTTTTTATTGGCTGGTTAAAAACTCTGTTTTTATTGGCTGGTTAACGGCGGGTCACTGTGGCTTTTTAGAAATGCTTTTAGTAACACCTGGAGAAGCAAGGGGACTATAGTTTTTTCAAAGATTACTTTGTCTAACATCAGTCTGTCAGGAGATAGTGACAGAGTGAAGAAATATGTTAAAAATATATTTTTAGAAAACTTACAGACTGCACTACAGAAACTGCAGACTGCACCTTTAAGATGCAAACAAAAAATAACGCAAAAAAACAAAACAAAAAAAACGTCATTTAATATTTACCAAAAAAAGACCAACAAAACATTGGGAGTGTACATTATGCTGGACTACCATTTATCATACTGCAGATAAAGCACAGGAAAACCAAAACTATTGGTTTTTTATTATTAAGCTACAAAAGTGAAATAAATGTGCGGAACAACAAAAACGAAACTAAAAAACAGTTGGGCAGTCAACCACCTTGCAACAGTGCATGCAACACTGCCCCCTATGGTCACAATATACAGTGGTCACAGAATTTGGTGTAACACCGGTTCGCAAGGCGTTCCAAACATGAAGTTGATTCATTTTCTGTTGTGTAACTGCGACGTAATGACGTCACTACAAATATTCGATGTGAAATTAAAAAACTCGATAGATGTCCTAGGAATCGATGTGTCTATTACTCGAGTAGTCTGTTAAAGCCCTAATTCAGATTCAGATTCTGATATGTTGTTAATAAAATGTTCTAAAAAACAAATCAAAACAGGGAGCGCTGGTCCTGCAGCCCACACATCGAGAAGGTCCTCGCTGCAGCTTGCAGCACGGACCGCTGTCAGTCCCGGAAGTGGTTGTTGCACTTCGGAAATGAAGGGGGCGCTAGTGGCGCTATTAAAACACGCAACAACAACAAAAACTAATGGAAATTAATATTTTAAAGGCGCTAGTGGCGCTATATAATGGAAATTAATATTTTAAATGCGCTAGGACTTTTATATAAAAACATCTACAATAAAATTAAAATTGTATTAAGTTTAAATGGATTAAACAGTTCCCTCACACACACAGCTGATTAAACAGTCCCCTCACACACACAGCTGCTCCTCTGTCCCCATGGGGTTGTTTTCACAAGACTTTTATATAAAAACATCTACAATAAAATTAAAATTTAATTAAGTTTAAATGGATTAAACAGTTCCCTCACACACACAGCTGCTCCTCTGTCTCCATGGGGTTGTTTTCACAAGACTTTTATATAAAAACATCTACAATAAAATTAAAATTTAATTAAGTTTAAATGGATTAAACAGTTCCCTCACACACACAGCTGATTAAACAGTCCCCTCACACACACAGCTGCTCCTCTGTCCCCATGGGGTTGTTTTCACAAGACTTTTATATAAAAACATCTACAATAAAATTAAAATTTAATTAAGTTTAAATGGATTAAACAGTTCCCTCACACACACAGCTGATTAAACAGTCCCCTCACACACACAGCTGCTCCTCTGTCCCCATGGGGTTGTTTTCACAAGACTTTTATATAAAAACATCTACAATAAAATTAAAATTTAATTAAGTTTAAATGGATTAAACAGTTCCCTCACACACACAGCTGATTAAACAGTCCCCTCACACACACAGCTGCTCCTCTGTCCCCATGGGGTTGTTTTCACAAGACTTTTATATAAAAACATCTACAATAAAATTTAAATTTAATTAAGTTTAAATGGATTAAACCGTTCCCTCACACACACAGCTGATTAAACAGTCCCCTCACACACACAGCTGCTCCTCTGTCCCCATGGGGTTGTTTTCACAAGACTTTTATATAAAAACATCTACAATCAAATTAAAATTTAATTAATTTTAAATGGATTAAACAGTTCCCTCACACACACAGCTGATTAAACAGTTCCCTCACACACACAGCTGCTCCTCTGTCCCCATGGGGTTGTTTTCACAAATTTGGTTTTGTATCAACCATTTTTTCACCCGGGAATTAAAAACTCTAAGATCAGTCTATGGCCCTCGTTCACGAAAATGTTTGTATTTTCATCCTAAATTTCTCCTACTTTTGTTCATACGAAGCGTTCGTACGAACATGCCACATCAGATTCAACAAAGTCTTCTATCCTCAGGAAAAGTGTGTAAATGAGTTGCGTAAATATGATGAATCCCACCTGTTCTAACCAGCTGCGCGTGCACGCAGAGAGGTTATTTACATAATTCCCACCCCTCAAAACACCATATAAGGCTACGTTTCCTGCCTCAGAGGCAAAACGTGTTTGTGCATAAAATGACAGCGAAAAGTAAAATAGAAGAACTCTACCGGTGCGGAGATTGAAGTTCTGCTCTCCTTGATCGAGAAAAGTACAGGTAAATCTGTCCTTATTAGCAGCGTCACTCATGGGAGTAAATGACCAACTAATGCCAAAGAATGTTTGTTTATAATAAATGTGGACCTTAAAATATACATGTGTCCTGGTGGCTAACTGGTTAAAGCATTGCACCGCTTATCGAGATTTCGTGGGTTCGATTCCCACAAGGTATGCCTATTTTTTTTCCTTCCTTCTTTAGATTATTTATTCATTCCAGATTAAAAAGACTTTATGCTTCATTTCTTGTTGTATTGTAAATAGTTTTCTTGTGTTTTTTAAATCTGGAATGAATTGAAAGGAGAGAAAAAAACGTTGTTTCATGTGGGACTCGAACCCATAAGGTTCGGAACTGCGACGCATCGTTCTACTCATTGAGCCATCTGACAGCTATGACTGCGACAGGAGAGGTCAACCTAAAGTCTGCGTTACCGAAGTCTACGTTACCGAGACAAATTAAACTTAAATTAATTCATAATTTAAGTTGGTTTTAGTTTGAGATCTTCATATTAATATTGTAGTGTTAGAAAACGGCATTGATAACAAATTGATTTTAATTTAAATACTTTAATCCGTTAGTCATTATTACATTTAAAATTATAATTCGACTTCAAACAGAACCTATTGTCAAGACCAATTGTGGTGCGTGACTTTTTTAAACTCTAAATATTTTCTAAATAACGAAATATGAAGTTATTAGTGGAGAAATTCCGTCTGGATGACAGCAGACTGACGCTCCTAAAATATACGACAGGTCCGGACCACTCGTAAATTTTGTTCGTATCTGAAAAAAATCGTAGGATACGAAAACATTGTTGAATGCCACAAATGATCCTAAATCACTCGTACGCACAGTTTAAGAACAAATCTGTGCGTACGAACGGTTCGTGAATGAGGGCCAT